>CM053628.1:48720555-48751189 GCA_028646595.1 Phalanger gymnotis | reverse complement strand
TTCCCCCTCACTTTCTTTCTTCCTTCTCTCCTTCTCTTCCTTCCCTCTTTCCTTCCTTCCCTCTTTTCTTTCTTCGCTTCCTTCTTTCCTTTTCCCCTCCCTCCCTCCCTCTTTCCATCTTTTCTTTCTTCCCTTCTTTCCTTTTCCCCTCACTCCCTCCTTCCTTCTTCCCCTTCTTTCTTCTCTTCCTTCTTTCTTTCCTTTTCCTCTTATTCTCTCCTCCCTTCCCTCTTTTTTTTCTGCCCTTCCTTTTTTCCCTCACTTCCTCCCTCCCTTCCCTTTTTCCTTCTTTCCCTCTTTTTTCTTCCCTTCCTTCCTTCTTTCCTTTTCCCCTCACTTCCTCCTTCCTTCTTTCCCTCTTTTCTTTCTTCCCTTCCTTTCATCTTTCCTTTTCCTCTTGCTCCCTCCTCCCTTCCATCTTTTTTCTTCCCTTCCTTCCTTCTTTCCTTTTCTCCTCACTCCCTTCCTTCTTTCTCTCTTTTCTTTCTTCCCTTTCTTCCTTTTTCCCTTGTTCCCTCGTTCCCTCCCTCTTTTCTTTCTTCCCTTCCTTCCTTCTTTCCTTTCCCCCTTGCTCCCTCCTTCCTTCCCTCTTTTCTTTCTTCCTTTCATTCCTTTTTTCTCTTGTTCCCTTCCTCTTCCCTTCCTCCTTTCTTTCCCTCCCTCCCCCAGGGCTCTCTAAGACTGTCCAAGCCATTTCCTCACTGAGCCTTCCCTGTAGCAATGAAAGCACAAATTCAGACCAAAAGAACACTTTTTGTTAGGAGGGCTGTCTAGCTAGGGAGAGGAAAGCTCTGTTTAGGAATGAAGACCATGTGAAAAAAAGATCTCAATAACATTCTATCCCTGTGCATTAATGAAGCAATGGGTTTTGTTTCTAAAGGGTCCTTTAACGTCTCTCAGCTTTGGATTCCTCGAGGGTTATTGGGAGGATCAGATGAGCCAACGGAGGGAAAACCTAAAGCTCTAAACCCAGTGGCCATCAGCTTTAACTAGCTCAAAGACTTGATTTGGAAAAAATTGGCATCTCAACCTAAATTCCCACTAAGCATTTGGATTCCAGGCTCCCTTTCAGTGTAAAAGGCTCATTAAAGGGAGGGCGTTATTTCATGTTCCATCAAAAAAAATTAAAATTAAAAAAAAAACATTGCTAGCTCTGTCTCATTATAATTGGTTCCCCTTATAATCATCTATTTTATTTTACGTATTTAAAAATGTGACTCTGAGAATGGAGTCCCTTTTGCTTCCCCAGACAACCAAAGTGTGGGAAGGGCAGGCCATGATGCAGACAAGGACCTGGTGTTGTTGTTGTGTTTGTCCTTCATTCTTGAAGGAGACCATGACATCAGGGAAATGATGACATGACTTGCAGTTGACTTTGATTTGAGTGAGGGAGGGCTGTGCAAGGTCACCAGCCTCACTTTCTCCTCCAGAGCCATCTGGGTCCAGTGACCAGATATTCATCAGGATGACTGGAGAAGACCCAGGATGCAATGGCAGAACGTGGCCCTTTTAGGCTAAGGCCTTTTCAGGTTCTCACTTAGAGTGAGGTAACGCCCATGCAGTGAATAGGCCTCTTTAAGAAGTGAGTCAAGAGATGGCCCCTTTAATTAGAAAAAAGAAAAATAAAATCGAGCTGGGAGGGGAAGACCCTCAGGGTTCCTGGCCAAAAGAGAAACAGTTACTATTTAGTATTTACAAAGGTCTACCCTGCACTGGACAACTGTCCTGTCCAAATTTCTAAGTTTCCTTCTAGCTTTGCCATTCTGCCTCACAAGTTCTCAGAGGCAGCTGATTGTAGCACAAAGACCCATGCAGCAGGCATCAGAGGACTTGCATTCAAGTGCTGACTCTCCTCTCCTAATTGTGTCTCCTCCCTTCTCTGGGCTTCCACTTCCCCATCTGGAAGATGGGGATAGTAATTCCTTGCCCCTACTCTCACCCAGGGAGTTTGGGAGGGAAGGCCCTTTGCTAGGCCACAACCAGGGCTATTGTGAGGATCTAAGGAGTAGGTGGGCATGCCAACAGGTGCCGTTGTTCCCAATTCAGTTCCTAGGTACTTGCTGAGGTGGTGAGGGAGCCAGCAGTGTGGGACACCATTCATGCGGGCCTCTGAGGACCTGGCCAGTTGGACAGGCTCCTTCTGGCTGTCTTAGTGGGCATGTCATCGAAAAGCCTTGGTGTGTGCCAGCAGGGTGGGAGTGGGGGAAGGCTAGGGGAAGAGATGGGCAGCAGGTGGGAAACAGGCAGCTCTGGCCAGTAGGCCCAAGGGCACATGAGCCGTGGGGCATCTCTCTGAAAGAGGGTAAGGGAACAGCCAGAGAGGTGTAATTGCTTTAAATTAGGCCCAGGGAGGGAGAGGAGAGGGCCAGGCTTTGTGCACCAGGCTCTTTGTGTTTGCTTGGCTGATCACCTCTAATAAGGTGCCAGGATGCCAGGAATAGGTTTGCCTTTCTCCTATTCTGATTTCTAAATCAGAGTGTCCTAATGAGCCTGTTTTTCTCATGAAAAATGCAAGTTGAAAGAAGCAGCATTTTGGGAATGGGAGGATGGAGGTGGGGAAGGAGGAAAGGAAGGGATGAGAGTGATGGGATACTGGTTCTAGGCAGATGTAAACACAAAGAAATGAGGCATGGAGCTTGAAGTAGCTCTCCTCCCTTGCCATTGGCCAGGGTATTGGCGAACTGGGCTAGAACCTTCTGGCCTGGTGCTTGGGCCAGAGAATAGGAGAGTGCCAGGCTAGGGGCTGGGGGCAGAGCACTGGCCTAAGGGCTAGGGAAAGGCAAAGGGAAAGACCCCTGTGAAAGAGGTAGGTTCCTCTCAGCAGTTGGCCAGCCATAGGCCTGCAGTAGAGCCCCTTGGAAGATGATGTTGCCTGAATGGATTAAGAGAGAAAATACGACAATTCCTGCTCATGTCTGGGTAATTTGGAGTAGGAAATTTACTGGGTAGACTTGGCACAGGCTTTGTGAAGGTTGGAATTGAGATGGGCAACATGGAGCCCAATGGGAGAAGGGAAGGGGCAGCTCTTGCCCCAAGCCCTAACAAAGGCCCCAACTTCTCCTCTCCTCAGAACCTTATATGTAGCTGGCAGCTGATCAAAGCCAGAAGAACTCAGCTGTCTTCTGGAAGAACTCAGGGCCTTGAGAGAAGGGAAAGCTGAGAATCCAGGTACTGAATGACTAGCAGATCTTATAGCTCTGGGGACCTAGCTACGTGGATGGCTTGCTCCCAAGCACCAGATCACAGAAGCATGGATTCTGACCTGGATGGAGTCTTAAAGACGATACAGTACAACTCTCTCATTTTACAGGTGAGGAAACTGAGGGCAATGAGTGAGCTCGAATACGAATCCAGTTTTTCTGACTCCAAACCCAGAGCTGTTCTCAATAGACTGTGTATCTTTCTTTGTGTTTCTTTATATTTTCTGTTGCCCTGGAGAAGTCTTGTATACTGGGTTATACTTTGAGCTGCCTCAGGTTTTACGTCTTGAATACCTAAAGGGGCCAGGCAGTGAGGGATAATAAGGCTGTATTACAGTGGTCAGTGACAGCTGCGTCCTTGACAGCCTTTAAGCCCTTGCCTATTCCCTCCATTGTGCCTGGGTCGAAGGTGTCAGCTTCTATACATTCCTCAAAATTTGGGGTAGGGCCTGGGGTAGAACTGTGTCCCTTAGTCCTCCGACCCCAAGCTGCCACTTGAACAAGTAACCCTAAGGTTTCCTAGTGACAACCGGTTACCGCTACTCAGTCTACCCAACCACAGAGGGTTCTGTGGCATACTTGGGGGCTCCTGACAGACTCAGTGAGGTTGCAAGGAGGTAAAGCATTCCAGGCCATGTAAGGTGGCCTGTATCTAGAACCTTGATTCTTTCTCAGGATTATGTGACAGGAAAATCTGCTCTAAAAACAGAGAGTCTGAACATACCTCCAAGGGTCATCCCTGCTTCATAGCACTTTCGGAGCCGACATGATGGGCAATTTTTCCTTCTGAATTTATCGATGGTGCAATCATTCCTGCTGGCACACAGGTACTTTTGTTTCCCTAGAAGAGCAAAAGACAGAAGCAGATGAACTTGTTAATGTGTCTCCAGAGTCTCTCCTTGAGTTGTTTGTAGGCAAGAGAGGCAGGAAGATAAATTCTGTCTGATGAGCGAAGGAGTCAAAAGACCAGCAAGGAAAAAACTGAAATCCAAACCAATGATTAAAATGAACTGGTAGAGCATTGGTGGGAATTGCACAAACATCCAAGGCAGGGAAGGACAGAGCAATGAACAAATGTATTAAATAAGGTGCCACTGTCACTGTTACTGTCAAGGCTAAAGTAATCACTTGTAAGATGCTTGCTTGTCTTTAAAAGCACCAGTGCCCTTGAGTAAATGATCATAATTGAAAATTGCCACTCTTCCATTATTTCACAGCAAGGACTCAGGCGCAGCCAACATTCCCCCATATTGACACCAGTAATTAAGGCTCAGAGTCTTCCTGATTTTTTTCAAAATAACAGTACAGGTCAGAACCTATAATAAACAGCTCCACAGGGATCAACAAATGGTTTGGTGATTGCTAGAAATCACTTCTCAGTATGTAAGATGTAGAGATGAAAGGAAGGAGAAACCCAGTCTTTCTCTGATGGACCAACAAAAAAAGGAAGACAGGATGGTGCATGTTGGGGGCGAGGGGTTGGAGGCGTGTGAAAGTGAGGTGGTGTTCATTACATGACTCTAAAAGTCTTTTTCAGCTCTAATGATCAACGGCCTAAGCTCTCTGAAGCTCCCAGTGGATGGAGGAAGACATCAGGTAGCCAACAAGTCAACGAAGCATTTATTAAGCGCCAACTATGTGCCTGACATTGTGCTCAATGCTTTTAGTCTGAAAAATACATGTTCTACTCCTTCTCCCTTCCTCCCACCCTTTTCTCTTTGGTGAATGATTATTTTTGCTTGAATGGATAGGGGAAGAGTAATGTGGACCTTTTTTGGTACGGAGTTTGGTATACCTTGAGGGAGAGAGAGAAGAAGGGAGATTTAATGGGAACCCACACCTAACGGCAAGATGAAAGAAATATTATACGTGATCTGAGAATATTTGAGCTGGGAGGGAAATTAGCACATGGCACAGGGAATTTGAGAGCTGCAAGAAACTTCATAAAATCATAAGCTAGAAGGAAGGGGCATTTCAAAGATTGTCAGAGCTGGAAGGGCTGGTGGGAGGAATTTTAGGACAGAGAAGGTCAGGGCTGGGGGCAGGGGGAGCTTTAGAATACGGAATGTCAGAGCTGGGTGGAACAAAGATTATAAAATATCAGAGCTTAGAACAAAGAACACAGAATAATGCCAGGAATGGAAGAGACTTTAGAACAGAAACTCATTTAGTTTGACTCATTTTTCCAGATTACAGAGAGCTCAGTTTCTTTCTCCCCTTCTTTGCTTATAATAGAGTCCCAACTCAGAGACAGTGAAGGTATCTATCCATCAGACTGGGACATCTGTGGTGCGAAATATAGTCGGTGTGCCTTCCAGGGACCACCTGTCAGTTTGTGGCAAGAACTTTGGTCCCCTTCCTGCTCGGTAGTGCCGTTAGCCTCAATGTTAGTGGAGCTGTATAAACATAACTCTTGACTGACAATTATCTCATCTCTCTTCCTTCATTTCTGCTAAGGGCTCTAAAATCCACACAATGATACGCGTAGTGGGTGTTTTGTATTGTCCTGGGGTGCCAGCTCCTTGACAAGGCAGAGTGTAGTGCGTTCTGGGACAGTGCCTAAGACATTGCCTGTCTGCTCGGAACTCTGAGCTAGTGCCTGGCAACTCCTGCTTTGGAACCATTCTATTATTGAAACAGATTTGGGTCATTTGCTTGCCTTCTTTATTTGGTTCCACCGGAAAGAGAGCATGGTGGTAAAGACCAGGAAATGGGAATCCTCACCCCGCTTTCCTGCAGACTGGTACATTGTTCCCAACCATCCGTGTAGAAAGACATAGGCTCATACAATCAGAGCTCTCTAGCTGGAAGGGACCTCAGAGGCCACGGAGTCCAACTTGTTCATTTTACAGAAGGGGAAACTGAGGTTGAGGGAGGTGAAATGATCTCTTAGAAGCCCTCTAGTCCCCCCCTCCCAGTTTTACTGACTTAATGTTCACATGACTTCACCAAAGTCAGAGAGGTAGTGAGAGTGTCAGAGACAGGATTTCAATGGCTATTTCTGATATCATGGGGGGTAGAAATCATGGCAGATGGGGAGCTGGGAGGTATCAGAAGGAGAGCTGTCTGAGGGTAGAGGCCAACGCTGCTCTCCGATGAATGGCCTATATCCCATGGTGACCATTTGAGCCATTACCCATTACCCACGAGGGTAAGCTCCTGCTAGAGGCTGGCTTACAGGCCATTGGCTTCCCTGAAGCCCCCAGCTCTCCTGCCGTCTCCTAGGTGATCTGAGAGTCAACACGGCTAACACCCACTCCTCTCTAGCTCTCCATCCTTGGGGGCTAATAATGTTACACAGGTATACTCTTTGTTTGACACCACTGACCTCCATCAGCCAAATAACATCAACAACCTATAATCAAGGCCTAAATCACTGCGCTCTCTTGGAAAAAGAATAATCCCCTCTCTCTGGCTGTAGGAGACGAGGTCATGGTGTGGCCTTGAAAAACCAAGCAGGCACTGAAATACCTGGTCATTTTGCTTATTACAAGCAGATCAGAATGCCCCAGACCTTTGAAGACCAAGAGTGATTGCACAGAGACCAGTGAGGAGGCCTTTTTAGAGGCAGCTGGCTCAAAAGCTCTGCAATGCCCATGCCCCACCCTGCTTCTCTCATCCCTATTTCCCATCAGGGCCGTTAGAGCTGGCAGCCTTAAGGAAGCACTGAGGTTTCCCAAGATGAGCCTCAGAGACAAATACAACAGTGGCTGTGGAATCAGACAACCTTGGTTTGAATCCTTCCTCTGACGTTTATTCTGTGTGGCCTTGGAGAGGGCCTCAGTTTCTCCATATGTCAAGTAAGGTCGTGGGATTGATGCCATCTGAGGTCTCTTCTAGTTCTAGCTCTGTGATCTTAGATATGATTGTAGACGAGTCATTCTACTTTTGTGAGGATCAGTTTCCTCATCTGTTAAATAAAGGGGGGGGGGTAGACTGGATGTGGGTAGGCTGCCAGGGTCCTTTCCAGTTCCAGACCTAGGAGCCTCTGATTCTATTGTTACTAATACGGTGGGCCCAATGGCTGCTCCTACAACAGAGAGGTACTGAGACAATTATAGAATCTCTGATGCAGAAAAAACCCAAGGGGACATCTCCTAAAGAACAGACATCTAGCCTCCAGTGACAGGGGACTCACCACTTCTCAAGGTAGCCACTTCCATGGCTGAACAACTGATCGTTAGGTTAGGAAGCCTTTTTCTTTAATATTCAGATTGAATTCTGGGACCGGGCAGAAGAAGTCTAACCAAGGACCTATTTGACAGTGGTGACGGGGAGGAGGTAAAGCTGGGATGAGGAGTCACCTACAAACCAAGATCGGTTCAATGGTCTTAGCCTATGACCTGTGGGCACACTGAGGAACATCAGGCTTAGACTTGCCTTTATCAGAGCATTTCAAGCTAGGAGGCATCTCAGTGAGCAAGTAATAATTAATAATAATAACTTCCATTTATACGAAGTGCCAGGCACTGTGCTAAGTGCTTTGCAATTATCATCTCATCTGGGCCTCATAACAACCCCAGGAGGTAGGCGCTATTATGACTTCCATTTTACAGATAAGGAAATGGAGGCAGACAGGTTAAATGACTTGCCCAGGGTCACATAGCTCGTAACTGTCTGAGGTGGGATTTGAGCTCAGGTTTTCCTAACTCAAAGCCCAGCTCTCCGCTGTGCCACCAGCTGCCAACCTGACAGCAGTCAAGAAGTCCTGGGTCTGAATCCTGCCTCACACACAGGTTATGTCACCCACAAGTTATTTTTACCTCTTCAAGCTAGCCTCAGTCTCCTCATCCATAAAATGAGGGGGTTATCAGATTTTGATGGTCCCTTCTAGCTCTCAATCTATGATCCTATAATCTTCCTTTACTGACAAGGAAATATCTACCATGGTGCAGCGGAGAGAACGTTAGATTTGGGTGAAGGGACATGGGGTCAAGTTGTATGTTTTTAGACACTTTAGAAGATACTTTAATGTCTTCTCCAGTGTTGCCGGGATTCTTCTCCAACAAGGTTTCATTTTCCTGCCCTCCTCTATCTTGGCTCAAGCAGCATATATTAAATTAAATGCACACATACCATGTCACCAAAATGAGAGGTCAAGTATCTCTCCCTTGAGGGAGACATGAAGGGAGATAAGCTATATGGCAACAGAGGGCTGCTCTGAGGTCAATACTTTTGTCTCCTAGGCTCTAACCCATTTGACACAATGCTAATCATAGGTGCCCATAAAGGACAAATTCTTCAGAGTAAGTCTCAATGAGTCCTGGTTCCTCCTCTTCCAAGAGGGCTGTTCTGCTGGCTGAGCTGAAAGGCCCCAAGCTAGTAAAACAGGCTAGCTGTCTCTGAGGGCCCAACCTCACCCCCAGGGAGGGAGCCAGTGCTAGTTATCACAATCATCTGAGTTGACTTCTCTGCCACTTGGGGCACTGAGAGACGGTGAGAACTTAATTTGGGAGTCAGGAAGACCTGTGTTTGATTCTGGCTTCACTTACTACCTATGTGATGCTAGGCAAGTATCTTAACCTGTCTGGGCCTCAGTTTCCTCAACTGAAAACAAAGGGGTTGGACTCAGAATCACAGAAGTTGAGAGTTGGATGAGACCTCAGCAGCCATATAGTCTAGCTCATATGTGAAAGGGACCCCCACTAAGACTGACCAAGTGGTCATCCAGAGTCTTCTTGCAGACCTTCAAAGAAGGGGAACCCATTACCTCTGGAGGCAGCCATGGTTTTCATTGTTAGGAAGTTTGCCCTGACATCCAGCCCAAATTGGCCACTCTCCATCTTCTCCTCCTTTTTCCTCCTTCTTCTCCTCTCCCTCCCCTCTCTCACTCCTAGTTCTACCCTCTGGTGCCAAACAGCACAAGACTGGTACCTCCTTCATATGAAGTCTTTTCTCCAAGCTAGCCATGGCCAGTTCTTTCAACAGCTCTTCACATGTCTTGAACTCAAGGGCCTTCCCCCAACCTGGCTGTCCTCCTCTGGATGCCCTCTCTAGCTTATGAGTGTCCTTAAACCACAGTGCCCAAAACTCAGCACAATACTCTCAATGTGGTCTGATGAGGTCTGAGTACAGAGAAACTCCTGCTTCCATATTCCTGAAAGCTATGGTTCTTTTGAAATGCAGCCTGTGATCCCATGAGCTATTTGGGCTGGCCCCACCACACTGCTGACTCATGACTTTGCGGGCCACTAAAACCTCCGAGTTCTTTTCGGTAAGACTGTTGCTTATCCATGGCTCAGCATATCTTATATCAGTGACAGTGATTTCTTTGTACCCAAGTGCAGGACTTTACATTGATTCCTGCTCATCTACATTTGATCAGGTCCCGCCCAGTGTTTAAGCCAGTCTAAAGCTTTTTGGATCTTGACTCTGTCATCCAGTGGGAGGACACCAGCTACTTCTCCCATCTTTGGGTCACATGCGAAGCTGACCTTATCCAAATCACAGAAAAAAAAAGTTAAACAGCCTAGGGCCACATACAGATAGATCTCTGGGGAATTTTTTACTGGAGACAAACTGCCAAAGTATAATTGAACCATTAACAACTAATTTCTTTTTGAGTCTGGTTATCCAACCAGTTTGGAATTCACCTCATTGCATTATCATCAGATTCACATCTTTCCATCTTTTCCACAAGAAGAGAGGAGATACTTGCTCAAAAGCTTTGCTAAAATCTGGGGGAACTTTATCTCTGGCATTCTCCTCATTTGCTAATTTAGTCATCCCGTCAAAAGGAGGAATAAGGTTAGTCTGGCACGGCAGGCTCTTGATCATAACTGCCTTTTCTAGATGTTTGCCAGCCACTTCTTTAATGGACAGTTCTAGAATTTTCCTAGGAATCAAAGTTGAGAGTTCTCTTCTCTTTTTTTTTTTGAAAATGGAGACATTTGCCGTTCTTGAATCTTGTGGTATGTCTCCCATTTTTGAAGACCTCTAAGCTCAAAATCTTAGACCTTATGCAATCTCTTCTGCATACTCTCTGTACTCCCTAGGGACCGTGTATTCCCTCACCTTTGCCTGGCCAAGTATTACAGCTGCTGCTGCTCTAGCCTCAACACAGGACCACCAAGGAACAGGACTGGGAGGAGCTAGACCTTTCATTTTATACTCTACTGTTCCAGCCAAACTGACCCCTTAGCTGTTCTCTGAACCTGACATATCATCTCCCACCCCACACCTTTACCCAGGATACCTACCATATCTGGAATGCTATCCCTCATCACCTCTATCTCTCAGTATCCCTAGCTTCCTTTAAATGGACCCTCCATCCCAAGATTATTTTGCATTTACATTGTATCTTTGCATCATTCCTCCTGCCCCATCCCTTACGGTTAGAACATAACCTCCTCCAGGGTGGGGACTACTGAACTTTTGTTTTTGTATGCCCAATGTCCTGCAGAGTAAGTGTTTCATGTCTATTGAAGTGAATTGGATAAGGGCTTCCATTTCTACATCACTCTGGGGATTTAACAAGTCCATCAGAGCTGAGTTCAAATCCTGTTTAACCTTCCTGGGACTCAGTTTCTTCTTCTGTAAAAGTGAGGGAGTTGAGTCAGGATTTGAACTCAGGTCTTCTGAGTGTACAACAACGAGCTACCTA
Source organism: Phalanger gymnotis (assembly GCA_028646595.1). Classification (NCBI taxonomy): domain Eukaryota; kingdom Metazoa; phylum Chordata; class Mammalia; order Diprotodontia; family Phalangeridae; genus Phalanger; species Phalanger gymnotis. The sequence continues at coordinate 48,740,386 of CM053628.1, read as the reverse complement.
TTTGTACTCCTCCTTCCACCTCCCCTTCATACGACCTTTTCACAGAGAGCTGAGAACAAAGGAAGTGTTCGCTAAGTATCTGGTGACTGACAAATGATTTGCACTAGGTGAGGAGCTATCTACTGAACTGCCGGGGCCTTTGCTCCTTCACCTTTTTACAAGCTGCCCCAAAGGTCTATGGGCCCAAGTTCCCCAAGTAAGCGTCCTGTTCTTTAACTAGGCTCATCAGCCATTTGGCTTAGTCTGCTGGAAAGGAAACCTAGGTTCGAGGCCTAGCTTCAATGTTTCCTAGCTTCATGGCTTTGGCCTTGTTACTTTGACCTTCAAAACCTCAGTTTTCCCTTCTGGGAAATACTCCAGCCTTCACTGACTGCACCAAAAAGGTTTAGTAGGAGATAGTGTGTGTGTGTATGTGTGTGTGTGTGTGTTCACCCCTACCTTTCTCCTAACACCTGCAAGCATCCCTCTATCAGTTCGATGGCACCCCATGGGGTTTGCTATTACAACTGAGGCCTGTCTGAATGGCTGCTCCTTGAGGAAGGTCAATTGCACTGTGAAAACATTGCCATTTTAATTGTGATTCATGCAACAGATGTGTTCCTGAAAACTCTGGGCAAATCAAATTCAATCTGAAATGCCCAAGGGGAGCTGGTTATTTGAAGGCACCCTGTGTTGTATCCTTTCAAACAGAAAAATAAATCCTTTGAAAGTGAATAAATACTAACAGGGTTTCTCAGGTTCGTGTTTACTGAAGACTCCACCTGAATCATCGTGGGCCTCACTGTCATCATGTTTAGCACACTGCTGATCTTTTATCAAGAGGCAATAGTCTCTCCTGTAAGATTTCTTTGCTGGCCACCATTGCGGCAGAGCCCATTGTATCTGCATACTGTGAGAGTGAGTCAATGTGAAGGTTACCTGGGCATGGGTATAAGGGAAGGAGCTCCAGATCTGGAGACAGAAGGGCTCAGTTCAAATCACCATTTGGAAACTAACTGATTGTGTGACCTTGGGCTAGTCACTGACCTTCTTTAGGCCTTAGTATGACATCCACCAAATGACAAGGTTAGGCTCAATGATCTGTAAGTAGGCTGATTTTCCGCATTTAGGCCTGGGGGAGGAGCTGGTAGTATCATCAGGGTTACGCAACTGTAGACTCTGAGTTGAAAGGGCTCTTAGAGGTCATCTGGTCCACTCAAGAACTTCCTTCTACACCTGACAAATGCAGCTTTAATATCTTCACTGATGGGGAGCTCACTACTGTTCAGGGCAACCTGTACCTTTGATGAATGGTGAGCCAACTCGCACTTAGTAAGGGCTTACTATATACTAAACTGTGGGAATACAAATAAAAGCACAGATGGTCCCTGCCCTCAAGGAGCTCATATTCTAACGGGGCAGATGGCAAACAACTCTGTACCTATCAGAAGTTATATAGAGAGGAGATGTTTGGTGTTCTCAGAGGGCAACCTTACCCTTCCAGTCTGAATACTCCTTGTTCTCTTTCCTGCACCCAAAGGTCCAGCCAACTAGCCTTCTTTACAATACAACATCTCCTGCCTTGGTGTCTTTGCACTGGCTGGTCTCCCAAGACTGTGGAATGCCCTCCTTCCTCACCTCCCATTGGTAGAATCCTTTGTTCCCTTCAAGGCTCAGCTTCAGTACAACTTTCTTTCTTCTTCTCCTTCTCCTCCTTCTTCTCCTTCTTCTCCTCCTCCTCCTCTCTGTCTGGCTCTCTCTTTCCTCTCTCTCTCCTCTCTCTCCCTCCCTCTCTCTTCTCTCTCTCCCTTTCTCTCCTCTCTCCCCTCCCCCTCTTCTCTCTCCTCTCCTCTCTCTCTCTCTCTCTCTCTCTCTCTCTCTTTCTCTCTCTCCTTTTTTCTGCTCTCCCATATTCTATGCCCTCCCCCCAATGGCTCTGTGTTTATTTGTCCAGTTGTTTCTCCAGCTTAAGAAGCTCCCTGAGGGCAGGGACTGTTTGTGATTTTGTCTTTGTATTCTCAGTGCCTAGTATGGTATTAGGCATGTCATTGGCGTTTAATAAATGTTTCATGGATCATATCTTTTTGTAGCTGGGAGGAGACCTTAAAAGCCATTGAGTCCAATCCCCACATTCCACAGAGGAGGAAACTGACACCCAGAGAGGTTAAGAGCCTTGCATAGGGTCACCATTATTAAGTATCTTAGGAGGGATTTGAACCCAGTTCCTCATGACTCCAAATCCAGTGCCTTGTCTACTATCCTACAATGCTTGTTGGGTGATTGCTTAATAGACCTGATGGATACCCTCAAGGGGAAACCAGGAAGGGCATTTTCAGCATTTCCTAGTTCCCTGGTTGATTTACCTCAAGGTATTTGTCAAATGCTGGAATACTGGCCAGCGACATTCGCCGAGAATGAAAAAGTGCCCTGTGCATCTGTGTTCTCTCTGCTGACATGGCGGTTAGGGGTTCAGATTCCTCCCCAGTGGGCAACCCTAGGGTAGTGCGTTCGCCAACTCTGAGCTCTGCCAACCCAATGGGCCAAAAAGGAGTCCTGCAGCAGGGCCAGAGGGCTGGGGTGGGGGCACTCATTGCTAGGATTCAAGGGCATGACTGCAACAGAGAAGGCATTCATTTTACTGATCCAGGGATCTCCGTCCCACCCCTGCCCTTCCACCTTGAAGCCTTCATGCTGAATTGTGAACTTTCAAGCCTATCCTGGAATCTATCTGGTACACTTAGGGATTTATCTCTGCTTTAAACTGGCGTTTGCCCCTCAAAGTTGGCATTGCTCAGGCCTACTTCTGGACCAGGCCTGCTCTCCTGGGCTTGGAATGTCACTTTTTCCCCATGGGAGGAGTTCCCCATGGTCCCTGATGAGGATTCAAAATGAGAAGTCTGTTTTAAGGGAAGATAACAAGCTCTCCCACTGGAATCAAAGGCTATCTAATTGTCTTCCCTCCCACTGACTGATTCTCATTTTACAGATGAGGAAACCGAGGCCCAGGAAGGAGAAATTATTTTCTCCAAGATAATTCACAGGATCACGGGTCTAGAGCTGGAAGGAACCCAAGAGGTCATCTGGTCCAGCACTTCTTAAACTGTAGGTCACAACCACAGTTTAAGAAGTGCTGAGGGGTCATGAGTGGAAAAAGTTAAAGAAGCCCTAGTCTAGTCTAAAGCCTTCATTTTATGGCTGAGGGAAGTGACTTGCTTAAGATCATGCAGGTAAGTGTCAGAAGTGGGATCTGAACTCAGCCCCTCTAACCGTGCAGGCAGAACGGCAGCCCTGCCCTCCATGGAGCTGAGCAGTAGCCAAAACTCAGGTCTTCTGACTCTCATCTCTGCATTCTTTCTACCACACCATAGTCAACAAATATATACCAAGCAACTACAACAATCTATTAGTCATAGAAAAGAAACGAAAGAATGTCAGAGTTGGAGGAAACCACAGTTTACAGGCAGCAATTCAAGGACTAGGAGATGGAACAGGCCCCAAAGTTTCTCCACTTTAATCCCCTCATTTTATGTATTAGATTGTAAGCACCTGGAGGCCAGGGACCATCTTTTTGCCTTTTCTACTATCCCCAGTGCTTAGTGCCAGGCCTGGAACACAGTAGGAGCTTAAAAAATGTTTATCGATTGATTAGCCCTAAGAGGGAAAGTAACAGGGCAGCTAGGTGGCACAGTGAGTAGAGCACTGGCCCTGGAGTCAGGAGGACCTGAGTTCAAATCCAGCCTCAGACACTTGACATGTGTACTAGCTGTGTGACCCTGGGCAAGTCACTTAACCCCAATTGCCCTGCCCCCCCCCCAAAAAGAGGGAAAGTAACTTGTACATGGTCACACAGGAGGAGAACCAGGATTTGAATGCAGGTCCTTGTGCTCCTTCAACCCAACAAGTATATGAGTATGGTATTTTGGTGACAGGGATGCAAATCTTCTGATTTGTACCTCCAAAGCTCTCTCCCCTATATCACAGCGCCCACCCAAGGTGCCAGGCGATGTGCTTGGGGTTACCCTTGGGGGATTCAGGAGACACAGATGTAGAACATATAATCCCTGCCTTTGAGGAGCTTACAGTCTGGTCAAAGGAACTGAGGGTTGTTTAGTGTGGAGCAAAAGAGACTTAAGAGAGCCAGGAAGGGCTGGGATACATAAGGGGGCTCTTGAGGGCAGAACTAGGAACAATGGGTAGGAGTTACAGAAAGCTATATTTCAATTCAACGCAAGGATGAACTTTCTAGTCATTGTGGGATACACTATCGTGGTGGGTAGTGAGTTCCCTGCCATTTGAGGGGTTCAAGCGAAGGCCAAATCACCACTTGTTAGGATGCCATAGAGAGGATTCCTGCTCAGGTACCAGTTATACTAGGCAACCTCTGAGGCCCTTGCCAGCCCTGAGATTTTATGATTCTAGTTATAAAGATAAGATGTATTGCTCTTATTTTCTGTGTGCTCAAGACCATTCAACCATTGGGTCAACAGACACTTCTGTTCCTCTCTTTGCATGGGGGAAGATAGAAAGTTTAGATGAGACCTGGTCTCTGCCTTCAAGAAGCCTAGTAAAAAGGTACGACACACACACACACACACACACACACAATAACTACTTGATAATGAGGTCAGAGCCGTAGCTTTCTTTGAGATCTGAAGGGAAAGGCTGTTACAAAATGGGGCTTCCTGGAGGAGGTGGCATTTGAATTAGGCTTAAAGGATGGGTAAGAATTCAATAGGTGAACAGGAGAGAGGATGTTCCAGGCATAAGAAATAGCTGAGCAGAGGCATGGAGATGGGAAAGTACAGGGTATGCTTGGGAGTCAAAGAATGGTACAGAGTGAGTGCTAGAGCTCTGAGATAAATGGAGAAGTGCCTGAACATGGCAGGCCTTACACACTGGCAAAGAAGTCAGTGTGTGACTTGGTTAAGCAAGAGGGAGCCAGTGTAGACTGTTGAATGAAGGAAGCCTAGTGAAAGGCAAGGTATAATGGTATCATGGAAGGATCTCTGGCCTAGGGGAGTCCTGGGTTCAAATCTATAGTCCAGAATTTACTAGCTTTGGGACTACAGAAAAGTCGATTGGCCTTTTTAAGCTTTGATTGTCTCATCTGTAAAATGGCTGGGAGACAAGTGCTCTCTCAAGCTTTCAGCCACCTCTAGAGGTGCGATTAGGCATGGGGAATGCTCTTTCTGTCTGAGAGTGTGAAGGTGAAGTTTGAAGGGCCCTGGAGTCTAAGCCTCACTGGCCTCCTGGCCTCCAGCCACACAGCCCTGGGGCCCTATTTGCTTACAGCTGGCTGTTGCCTGTTATGTAACTACATTTGACACAGCAGGAGATGGATTAAGGTAATGTCATCAAGGGCTGGTATCTGGAGGACAAACAGTTGTACGTCAGAGTATCTCTACATCAACTCGTTTTTTAATCAAAATTGCTCATCTCTGGCTTTCTCCAAGGTAATAAGCAGCATAAAGTCTTTAGATCAAGGTGGGAGATGCAGATGCCCATCAGCGAGTGTCATTTACAAAGGCACACACGAGGCCTCCTCCTGCTGCTGCTGTGGCTCAGGGCTCCTCAGAAGGGACTTCCTGGCTTCTGAAAAGAGGCCTTATCAAGATGCTTACTTTCTAGAGTTGTCTGAAAACACCCACCTGTTTCCTGATAGCAGCTCAGGGAGCAGAGGTGGCCACTGGGAGGTGGATGGGTGGAGGCGGTGGCACAGTACCCCCACTAGGACTCCAGAACACCAGGCCAACAAGGAAGGACTCAGAGAGCTGCCTAATGTACAGTGGAAGGGAGAATGTCTTCCAGAAATCATGGCCTTGAGCAAGTCACTGCCCCTTCTGAGATGTCTAAGAGGGGTGCATGAGATGATCTCTAAGGCCCTATCATTAGAGCATTTTACATCCCATTTCATTCTCCTAACAACCCTGCTGGGAAGTGGGCAAGGACAGGGGTTCCCATTTTACAGATGAGACTGACGCCAAGAGAAATGAAATGACCTGAAATGATAATGTCCAAGGTTACACTGATAGGAACAATAATATTGTTAAATAGCTAACATTTATGTAGCAACTTAGTTTTCAAACACTCGCCAACATTACTGTATTTGATCCTCACAACAGCCCTAAGAAGTAGGCGCTATTCTTATCCCCATTTTGCAGGCGAGAAAATTGAGGCAGACCAAAGTTGGGCAGACTTGCTCAGGATCACATAATACCTAAATGTCTGAGACAGGATTTGAACTCATCTCCCTGAGTCCAAGTCCACTGTGTTTAGGGCCAAGATCCAAGGTCCTCTAACATGAAATCCCAAGCTCTTTCTACTATATAACAAGGATATCAACAAACATTTAATAAGCTCCTATTGTGTCAGACGCTTAGATATAAAGACCAAAATGAAACCATTCCTGACCCATCTTGCTGTAGTTCTGACTATATTTTTGTTTAGTCATTTTCAGTCTTGTCCAAGTCTTTGTGACCCCTTTTTTGCAGGGCAGGGGGGATTCTTGGCTAAAATACTGGAGTAGTTTGCCATTTCCTTCTCTAGCTCATTTTACAGATGAGGAAGCTGAGGCAAACAGGTCACAGAGCTGGTAAATGTCTGAGGCTGGATTTGAACTCAGGTTTTCCTGACTCCAGGTCCAGTGTTCTATCTACTGTGCCACCTAGCCACCCCTCTTAGTACACAGATGACAATAATCTTGCTGAAAGATCCTAGCTCTGGACCCGGGAGGTACCTTAGAGGACATCTGAGTAAAGTTCAACAGATGAACAAACCAAGGCCTGGAGAGCCAAAATGACTTGTTTACGGTCATGCAGAGAGTAAGTGGTAAGCTACGATTATGAATAAAGACCCTAGTTCTAAAGCAAGGAAGGGCCTTCGGAGGCCAACTAATCCAACCCCCTCATTTTACAGAGGAGGAAGCAAGTTAGTGGCAAAGCTGGGATTTGAACCCAGGTCTTTGGACTCCAAGTCTCATGCTCCTTCCTCTGCACCCTCTCTGCTCTCTATGACAGGGTGCCATAAATGTAGCCAGCACTACGGCTGTGCTTAGCACTGCTTTCTCCTTTTTGGGTGTTCCCCCCCCACCTGTTTGGGCTTTCTCATGAAGACGCAGCTGCTCAGGCCTAATTGCTGCCAAGGCTTCTCCCCTCAGGGTGTCTGAGGCTCCTCCTGCCAGATGCCAAGGCCCACACACCACCCCAGCTACCATCGGACCTAGGGACTGGCCTCCTGGCCAACCCAGCAAGATGTCCACAAAGCTGCTGACAAGAGGGATAGTACTAACAGGGAAGATTCAGCACAGAGCCAGGAAAATGAGGCCAGGAGGAAGAAATGAGCCCAGGGAAGCAGAGGCTAATGGGGCCTTGCAGGTTAAAGAATCTCAGGAGAAAAGCAGTGCTAAATCCCCAATGGTGTTCGATAGCCAACAAGGAGAGGGGTGAAGACACCAAAAACCCACCCGTCAGATCTAGCAATGGAGTCTCTACCCATTGGTGCTGGGGCCCTTTTTCCTTTTGGGAGTCAGGTTGTAGAAGTTACCCTGGGAGGCGGGGGACATCTCTTAGTCCTAGCTTGGCATGAGAGAAACTGAGAGGAAAAAGAACCCAGTCTCTGCCCTCAAAGAGTGTTCACTCTGGTTGAGAAGAACACAATATATGCATGAGATACAATGGAGGTCCATAGCAACTTGCCAAAAAGTCACACAACTAGGCTTGCCACAAGGCCAAAGCTTGGCCTACTCCCTTCTTCTGCCAAGCAGATGCTGCCGGACTTCGTAAATGCCTCTGTGAAGGATTTCCTTCCACCCCCCCCCCCCATAGCTTGGCTTTACCTTCTATTCACTGGTCAATCAAAAAGCAGTTATTAAGCACCTACTGTGTGCTAGGCACTGGGCTAGGTGCTAGGGACACAGACAAACAAAAAATATGTTCCTGTCCACAAGAGCTTATATTCTACTGGTGGGGGCGGTGCATAACACATACACACACCCCAGTAACACCAATCCGAAAGCATTTATTAAGCACCGAAGTACTTTGCTATTTGCCAAGGATACAAATTATCAATCAATACACTCATAAGCATTTTTAAAGCAACTACTACATGCCAGATACAATGCTGGGTTGTAGGGATAGAAACTCAAAAAAGAGACAATGCCTGCCTTCAAGAAGCTTATATTCTATGAGAGGAAACAACACATGCATAAATAAGTAAATACCAAAAAAAGGAAATAATTTAGTGGTGGGGGGAGAAGGGAGAACTAATCTAAAGAATCAAGAAAGGCTTATTGTAGGAGAACCCTGAAGGGGCAGCTTAACAGGAGCTGCAGGTTCTAAGGGGTGGTAGACAGAATGTGGTGTATAGGGAAAGGCAAGTAGACCAGTCTGACTACAATGAGGAGTGTGTGATGGGGAGGAATCTGTCACTGTTCTGGAAAGATGCACTAGAGTTGATTTGAAAGGCAATGGGGAGTTACTGAAGACTGCAGGCAGAGAGTGAGGGATGTTTGTCAGACATGTGCTTTAGGATGATTGATCTGACAGGTAGGGAGAGAGGAGAGACAGAGAGATAGAGAGAGAGAGAGGGACAAAGAGAGAGATAAAGAGAGTCAGAGAGACAAAGACAGAGATACTCAGAAAGAAACAAAGAGACAGTAAGGGGGCAGAGATGGACAGAGAGAAACTGAGAGAGGGGGAGAGAGAGACAGAGAGACAGAGATAAAGACAGAGAGTAAGACAAAGAGACAGAGATAGAGACAAAGAGAGACAGAGATAGTGAGATAAAGAGAGTCAGAGAGACAAAGACAGAGAGATGGAGAGACAGAGAAAGAGAGAGACAGAGAGACAGAGACAGAGAATAAGACAGACAAAGACAGAGAAGGAGAGTCAAAGAGACTAAGACAGAGAGAGATGGTGAGACAGAGAGAGACAGAGAAAGAAACAAAGAGAGACAGAGAAATAGAGACAGAGAAAGATAAAGAGAGACAAAGATGGACAGAGACAGAGACAAAGAGATTAAGAGGCAGACAGAGACATGGAGACAGAGGAAAGGGGAGAGAGACAGACAGACACGCAGACAGAGAAAGACAGAAAGACACAGAGACACAGAGCCTAAGGGGAGGGATGGGGCCTGACCTATGATCATCAAGTCCTTCACTCAAAGGCTTTATACTTCCCAGGCCCAAGAGCCAAGGTCACCACAATATTTTGGGCTTTCTGCATTTTTGAAAAAGAACAATCCAAATGTAGGCCAGGCCTCCAAGGCCACTAGGAGAAACATTTCCATGAACAGAGAAAACAGCTCTGGCTGTCTTTTAGTCAGAGGATTTGAGGTCCAGTCCCAACCGTGTGATGTTGGCAAAGTCATTTCCCTCCCCTAAACTCCCAAATCCACGGAATGAGGGGGTGGGCCTATATGACCGCCAAAGTCACTTCCAGACTCCTATGATCTGGATGAAAAGAGGAAATGGCTGTCTCTGTCTCTGTCTCCCCATCTCCCTCTGTCTTAGTCTCTCTGACTCTATCTCTCTCTGCCTCTCTGTCTCTGTCTTAATCTCTTTGTCTCTGTCTCTATCCAGAAGGTTCTGAATATCCGAATATGGGGGGTTGTGTAGAGAACATGGCAGGGGACTGGATGGAGTCAGTCTGAGCCACCCAGAGAAAAGCCTATTTAAGAAATGTTAATTACTAAAGGATTGACAAGCTAGGCCTGTAGCTAATGGCATTAGGCCTTGGAGGATAATGACTTTCTCTCTTTCATTTATGACTCAGGACAGAGGCTAAAATTGCAGGGTGGCAGTGATTTAAGTTGGCAGGACCAAGGAATTTCTCATTCAAAGCTTTTGATCATCTAGAATGGGTTTGCAGGGGTAACTGGTATTTTCTTCTCCAGAGACATTAAAATATATGCCTGCAATGATTGAAGTACTCTCCTGCCAAGATTAATAAACATTTCTCCATCACTTTAAGGTCTGCAAAGTACTTTACAAATATTAGCTTTATTTGATCCTCACATCAATCCTGGGAGGTAGGTGCTATTATTATCCCCATTTTACAGATGAGCAAACTGAGGCAGACAGCAGTTAGGTAACTTACCCAGGGTCACACAGCTATCTATGGCCAGATTTGAACTGAAGTCTTCATGAATCCATTGTTCCTACCCACTGGACCACCGAGTCACCTCAAGAGGTAGAAGGATGGACTAAAAGCTTTTTTCAAGGTCTGCCCAGCCAGAGAACTCACACAATCACATAAATTGAGAGTTGGAATGGACACCTCAGTGACCACCTAATGGAAATCATAGCTAAAGGGAATTCATATTATAATCTGCCAGAAAGGATCACCCACTCTCTGCCAAAGACTCCCAGAAGAAGAAACCTTTCCACTCTGGGATAGCTTGATTTGTTAGGAAGTTTTCCTCACATCAAGCCTAAATTTGTTGCTTCCACCATTGAATGTGAGTTGTTGACCTCTGAGGCTACCCAAGCTGAATGATCTCTCCCCCATATGACAGTTTGAAATACTTGGAAGACATCTGTCATGTCCCCTCTGAGGCTGGTATTCTCGAGGCTAAATATGCCCCTTTCTTTCAAAAGGTCCTCAGATGACATGAACTCAAGGCCCTCCTCCATCCTGGTTGCCTTCCTCTGAACGCTTCCCCCAGTTTATCAATGTCCTTGAACTGGTATGTCCAGAATTTACAATATTCCAGAAAGGTCTGACAAGGGCAGAGGAGAGCAGGATCTGGACCACCTCCTAATTCCCCTAAACTGGGCTTCTTAGTTATATTGCTAACTCATGCTGTTTGCACTTGCAGGCCACCACCAGGGCCCAATCTTTTTCTGAAAAACCACGATGCCCCCATCAGGTATGTGGGAGGTTGATTTTTTGAACCCAAATACAAGACTTTACGCTGATCTCCAACGAATTTAGCGGATTTTGTCTTATTCGATTCGGCCTGATGCTAGACCGTGACTGTCATCCAGAGTGTTCGTTATTCACAAACCATCTGGACCTTTATCCAAGTCATTGAGAAAAATGCTAAAGAGCATGGGATTGAGCAGAGATCCCTGGGGTACTCCACTGGATACCTTCTGCCAGGCTGAAAATGGAATCCAGCCTTCCAACCAGTTCCAAATCCACTGAACTGTATTATCACTGAGCCCACAGGTCTCCACCTTTTCCACAAGAAGAGCAGGGGATACTTTATCACTGCTAAAATGTGGGTAAACTATAATGACAGTATTCTCCTCAACTGCCAGTTCAGTGACATTTCATCTCTCATCTCTGTGCCTTTCACCAAGCTAGGTGGCGCTGCAGTGGATAGAACACTGGACCTGGAGGCAGGAAGACCTGAGTCAAATCCAGCCTCAGATACAGACCTTGGACAAGTCACTTCACCCTATCTGCCTCAGTTTCCTCAACTGTAAAATAAGGATAATAATATTGTTGTAAGGATTAAATGAGATAATAATTGTAAAACTTCAGTAGGAGGCCTTTCCCAGGCCTCCTGGCTGCTAGTGCCTTCCCCTTGAAGGTCCCCTCTGTGTATTCACTCTATGATTAGGTGTCTATTTATATAAATGTGTCTCCCTAATCAGAATGTAAGCGCCTTGAGGGCAGGAAGTGTTTTTGTTTTTCTTTTGTATACCCAGAGCTGACGCAAAGTCTGATACTGAGCCTGACACAAAGTAAGCACTGAAGATAAGAAATATTGATTGACTGAGTGAGTGATCGATAGATTGTAAAAAGAGGAAATAGTCAGTCTGACAGGAGCTGTTCCTGATGAAGCCAGGTTGGTTCTTTGTAATTACTGTTTCCTTTTCTAGATGTAGGCTCTTCTTGTTTTCGTTCAGTTGTGTCCATCTCTTTGTGACCCTAGCATGCCAATAATGACCATGAGATTTTCTTGGCAAAGATACTGGAGTGGTTTTCCATTTCCTTCTCCAGTGGATTAAGGCAAACAGAGGTTAAGTGACTTGCCCAAGATTACACAGCTAGGAAGTGTCTGAGGCCGGATTTGTGCTCAGGTCTTCCTGACTCCAGGCCCAGCTCTCTTTCCGCCGAGCCACCTAGCTTTCTAGATGTTGACTAACCATCCTTTTTCTACTTTTTGTCAGGAACCAAAGCCCAGTTCTCTATTCTGCAGTTATGGATGCCACTCTTCCTTTTTCAGAGAACTGGGATATGTATCTTGTAGCGCTTTTCCTGTCCTTTAGGATCTTTTAGATATCACTGACAGAGGGGCTATGCAAAAACATGAACCAGTTTTTTCAGGACCTGAAGATGTGGTTCTTCTGAGTCAGGTGACTCAAATTCCTGAAGGGAAGCTAGAAGCTATCTCCTTATTCACCTTGTTAGGGACTTTTAGGGACATTTTTGTTCTGTCATTTCTAGTCCAAAGATTATTCTCCTTGATGGAGAAAACGGAGAAAAATGGGAATCAGTAGTTCTACCTTATCTCTGTAAGGCTATCACACACATAGCCCACCCTGTTAAACAAAGGGCCTACTCCTTCTTTAATCCTCCTTCTCGCCCCAATTTAACTTAAAAAACACACGCAACAAAACCTGACCCTGTTAATTTGGTCCTTTTTAGCTTTTCTCACCAATCTCAGCTTTTTCTTTAAAAGTCTTGATACGATTGTTATAGGACACATGATACATTTGATCCTCCCCCTGATTCCATCTTCTATACATCTTGCTAAAATCTCGGGTGGTTGGCTTAGTTTCCTGTTCAGCCCCCACCGATCTCTTCAGACAACTCATATTCATGCTCCTCAATGGAATTGTCAACCACTGTGTCTTCTTAATTTCATCTATGAGTATCTGTCATGCCTCTTTGCACTGACTTCCTCTATAGAATTTGGGTCCAGGGGATCTTATCTATTTTTCTACTGAATCCTCAGAAATCTGTTTTTCTTACATGTAGGTTACATGGCAGACTATGGCTGGCTTTTCTCTCTTCTTTGGAGAAATCAGATCTAGAGCAGAACTCTCTTTTTGATGCCTCTACCTTTTGAAAGACTAAATTATCATTAAGGCAAATTAAGAAGTTATTAGCTGCATTGTTTTAGGCAGAGAGAGAGAGCAAGTGCATTTCACAAAAGATTTGGATAATTGAAGTCTTCTAACGGCTTGAGATCTTTTCCCTGAACTCTTCATTGTTTTCCTCTTTTTCTCCAGGTGGTCTGTAATTTACTCCAATGACAAAATCACTGTTTCTCCCTCTATTCAGCTTAACCCTTATGCTTTATGCTATGTTTTCCCATCTATCTTATTAATATAAAATGCTGCCTCCCTGCCCCAACCCTGTTTCTATCCTGTTTCTTTTGAATTAGATATATACATCCAGAGCTATAGTCTAGTCACGAGTTTCATCCCACAAAGTCTCAGTGACATTGATGAAGTCAAATTTACCCATTTGCATTAGGGCTTCTAGTTTCTTTATCACATAGTCTAAAACCTTGAGCATTTGTATGGAGCCATTTGAGGCCATGGGTCTTACTACTGGTTCCTTTCCTGGGTTTTATCTCCTCAGAATTTCTAAATGTCTCAGCGGCTATTATTCTTCCTTCATGGTAATCTCCAAGATATCTAGTGGGGTGGATATGCATAGCTTTCTCCCACCTCCTCACTCTTTTTAGTTTAAAACATTTCTGATTAGATATGTAAGGTATCTTACAAATACACTGTTACAAGCCTTTTTTAAGTGCACTCCATCCCTGGCCAGGAGTCTGTCAGCTCTATATTTGGAGATGTGGTCTAGAAATCAAAATTCCACTTTCAGATACAACCTTCTTATAACAATCTACTTCCTAAATCAGTTTTTTCTTCTACACCCCTTGTTTTCTTTGGGCAACAGGGAGGAAAACACAACCTATGCCCTGTGGCCTTCGGTTTCTTGCCTAACACTTCATGATCTTGGGCAATCCTTTCTAGGTTCCCTTGGACAGCATCATTTATACCACATGAATCACCAGATGGGAGTAATTTTGGCAAGTAGCTCTGCAACGGCCCTTTAAATGGAAACCCTTGCAGCACGGAATCCCTGTTCAAAATTCTTCTGCAACTAACCTTCGCCTCCTAAAGAAAATACAAGCCAACTATCTGAATCAGAATTCAAGGTCCTCTATAAACTGTCTTCCATTTACCTTTCCAACCTAATGTAACTTGATTCCCCTTCATGTACTCTAGAGTCTTGCCAAACTAGACTACTAGCCATTCCCCAATCCTATCCTGCCCTCTCCTTTCTCTGTGCATTTGTTCTTGCTCAGAATGGGTCCCCCTCCCCATTAACATCTTTCTCTTAGAAGTCTCAGCTCAGATGCCATCTGTTCCATTTAGTTTTCTTAATCCCCCTAACATAAGAGTGATCCTCTTATCCTATTATTCTTGGGCTGCTCTGGCCTTTCAATCATTTATCAGCATGTCTGTACTTGTATTATAGTTATCGGCACTGATGTCATATCCCTTCCCTCTCTATCCAAAAATGCAAAGAAAACAAGGATATGGCTCCCCAGAAGCATAGCCTGTGTCCTTTTTCATCTTTTTATCCCTGACAACCAGCAGAGTGGCCTGCATATGGTGGTAGATCTTAATAAATATTTGTTCAACTGAATTGAGTCAAAGTCATACTTTTGTGGAGAGAGAAGGCAGGAGCTAGAGCATGAAGCTCACCCCCCATCCCCACCCTCCTGAAACTGAGCAGTTCTAACTGGGGTTCCCATCTGACCCATGGGAAGTTTGTGAGCTGATGTTTGTCAACTGTGGTAGGATCAGGTCTCCTAGACAAAGCTCGGGACCCATGATTCCTTGGCCTAAGCCCACCAGGGCCATGATGACACTGGATCAAGTCAGAAAGCTTGGGGAGAATCAAAGGAAAAAGAACCTTGGGAAAGATATCACAAGGCTTATATGTCAGCCAAGCATGAGCCCTCAAGGGTGGGCAGATGTTGAAGGGCACAGGATTAACTCTCCGCCCTTTCATGGCCAGCTATTAATCCTCTGGAAAAACAACCTCTACATTCAGGGACTATCACCCTTCCGATTGGAATCAAACACAGTCATTTGGGAACCTTGGACATTGGCAAATGTCAGGTCAAAGTATCATATTTGTTGGCAATTAAGAAATGCTACCCAATAGGACAGTACCAGAGGCTATAGAGGTGAAAAGACCTGGATTAAATGTGATCTAGTCCAGAGGCCCAGGAACTTGTTTTTGTAAAAATTGTTTTGATAACAGATTTTTAATATAATTGGTTTCCTTTTAATCTGATGATGTATTTTATTTCATGTGCTTAAATACATGATTCTGAGAACGTATCTCCCCTGGCTTCACCAGATCACCAGAGGGGTCCATGACATTGAGGGAAAAAAAAAGCTGAGGCCCAAGAAGGGGAAGGGACCCATCCAAAATGACAGCTATTACCAGGAAGTAGCAGTCAGGATTTGAACCATCATCCCCTTGACTCTTTACTGAATGCACTTTCCGTCACACTGTCTGCAATACAATGGTCGATGTATTCATGCTTGTGTTTGGACAGGCATCTCAGTACATGGCATCACACAAAGCCATGGTTATCTACAAACAATGTCCCAGAACAAGGGTGATTTGTCTGGCTTTTTGAGAATGCTGGCTTCTAGAAGACATTTCAACAAACATTTGTTGAAAATTAATTACAGGTTGGATATAATCCTGAGGCAGAGACCTCTGTATTCTCTACAATCATGGTATGTAAGAGAGGACACTTAGCATCTAGAACATCAGAGCTTAGAACTTGGATATCATCTGGTCCAAGAGCCTCATTTTACACATAGGGATACTGAGCGAACATTGCTCTGTAAGTTAATGAGAGAATCAAGACTAGAACTCAGATTCCCTGCTTTCTCATCTAGTACTCACCACGCTGCCCAAAGCTGCCTCTTATTTCTAGCAGGTACCTAGGCGATAGCCATGTAGTGAAACTGGATTTGGCATAAAAGAAATAAGAAAGCACTTCATGGAAATGTAAAATGCTTTTTGCCATCAGTAGTAATACCTTTTCAGCTGCTGGTTCCACATCATGAGATATGGCCAATCCATATGGGAAGGGCTGGGCTTTGGAAGCTTTATTTGGTCCACTTAAAGGGTATATGGGCTCCTGATTTGTATATGGTATATCCACAGAGCTGGCTTAGCACACTAAGCCCCCAATAAGTATTTACCCAATAGCACGTGTTTCTTATAAATGGGATTTTCATGGATCATGGAGTATGGGCAAAATAAAACTGGGAACAAAGGTAGCTTCTCAGGTAACCTTCAGGGACACAGTGCAGATGGCAAACATAGACTCGGTAAAGCCTCCAGCTTGGAGATTTCACTTAAGCCTCCACTGCCTGCAAATAATCCCTTCTTCGAGGCAGCTAGCAGCAGCATTAGGTAACCCTGGGTATCCAGGGCCTCCACAAGAGAAGCTGCCAAGCAAGCCCGAGGTCACTTGCTGGCTTCTCCCCATGGACCCTGGGGAGGTCTGCTGGAAACCCTGTTAAAAAGCCTGGATTCTATCCTTCTACACAGACAGCTCTCGATTCTTCAGAATACCGCCAAAGATCCCAAATTAATGAATTCCACAACTACCATACTTGTTAGATCAATTTAGCCCTTCAGCATAACCACCTTGGTCACTCTGTGTCTCAGTTCCTTCTCTGTCAAATGAGGGGACAAAAATCTGATGAGGCATAAAGTCCTTTTCATTCTATGTGTTCCAAGGCCTCATCCCATCCCAACATCCCATTCAATGTCCTTTCCAGCTCAGGCACAGTATGTTGTCAAATCTATTTTAGCTCCAGCATTCTGTGGTTTCTAAGGTTCCTTCCAATTGTGACATTCTGTGTTCTAAGGTTCTTCCCAGCTCTAATATTGTGTGTTCTTAAATCTCTTCCAGTTCTGACATTTTGTATTCTAAGCGTATTCTTTTTAGCTCTATCTGTGTTCAAAGGAAGGCCTCTCCAGGTTCTGATGTGGCTTCTGGCACCGCCTCCACTAATCCTCTTCAACCACAAACAGCAAGATGTGCCTAAGACCTGGGCAGGAGCAAAGACCATAACTCTGCTGTGTTAGTGCTGTGGCCCAGAATGCCTTTCTGGGTCAAGGGCATTGGGTCTGATCTCCTTGTCTGGAACCAATCACAGGCCTGGTCTTACTACTGAGCCTGACACCTTGGTCTTTGACCCTGGCCTATCTGACTGGAGGCCGTTCTCTTCAGTCTTCACCTTCTCCTTTTCCTGCCTCTCACTGGGATCAATGTTTTCTCACCAGAGGCCTCTTTTGCCTGTATTACACCCTGCAAGCTGCAAAGCTTCTGGCTCAGACCAACCCTCAGGCATGAGATGGAATGATGACAGTCTCCAATGCAAGGAGAAGCAGGATGCTGTCCATGCTATGGAGAAGAGCCTTCGGGCCTTTATGTCTTGGTTCTACCACTTAATATAACTTTGGGAAAGTAATTTATTCTTTCTAGTATGAGTCTTCTCATCTCTAAAATGGGGAAAATAATCCCTGACCTGTTTGACACTCGAGACCATGCATTTGAAAAAGGAGCCAACTAAAAACTCCTTATCATCAGATGGCTGAGCAGAAACACCCAAAGGATGGAAAGGTAAGGTGAAGTGCCACTCTGAACCCAAGGAAGCATATTTGACCTCCTGGGTATCACTAAGGCATGGTTGGATGGGGCACAGATTTTAGCTTGGAAAGAAAAGTTCTTCCTTACTCAAAAGGAGCAGGGTAGGTATAAGGAGGGGCAGGTTAGCATTGTATAGTTAAATGATGTACTCATTTATAAAGAGAGGCAATGAGGTGGAAGGGGTAGAGATGTGGTCTTGAACTCAGAAAGAAGTCCTGAGTTCAAGTCCTGCCAATGAACCATATCGGCTGTGTGACTCTGGGAAAGTCATTTCACCTCAATGTCCCCTTAGGCAACTTTCTAAGGATTAGAGAACATATTGGTCCACACAAGTAGAGACCTCTTCAGGAGGTCTATACCAAGAATGTCATATATCCAAGGCTATCTCATACCCATGTGACAAAATGTAGGACAGGACTGGGGGAAGGAGGGAGCCGCGCAGGGGAGGCCCTTTCATTAAGTTCAACCGAGGCAGAAGGAGAGTCTACTATAGATGGACTACTATAATAATCTTCAAATCTAAACTGCTACTACAACTACCTGTTGAGAAAAGTCAATTCAAGTCAACAAACACTTATTAAACACCTACTATGTGCAAGGTGCTCAGGATATCCAGGCCAAAGTGAAAAAGTTCCTGCTCTCCAAAAGTTTATAGTCACTTGGCAGGGGATGCCATAGGTACACAAATAAATCTACTACCATGCAAAGGATGGCACTGGACATACAACTTCATTGGTAGAGAGACCTTTGGCTGAACACAATGGAGTTTATATGATTATAACAGAATGTTATATCTTAAGAAATTTGAAGAAAAAGAAGACTTGAGAAGTTTAGAGAAATATGTGAAAATCTGCATGAGCTAAGGCATAGTAAAGGGAGGAGGGCCAGTAGAGTGGTCCATATAGAGCCAGGGGAACAGGTCCCTGAATCTGTATACACTGGTTACAATAATGGAAATGAAAGCAACCCAAAAAGATGTTGGAATTCAGAGGAAATGAAATGACTGACCTTGATTGCAGAGGATAGAGGACGAAATATACTGCCTTTTTATCATGAGAGAAGTGGTGCCCTATGGGTGCAGAATAAGCCATGAGATGTAGCTGCTGCCATCAGCTGGTTTTGCTTTGTTTTAAGAGGATTTTATTATGGGGTAAGGAGGGCTAATGAGAAATAAGTGGAATTTTTAAAAAGCAATACAGAATCACAGAATTTCAGAGGGCAAAGGAACCTCAGCTTCCACTTGCTTTCTGCTCACTCTTTACTTAAGTCTCTGTAGTCTGGCTTCTGACTTCATCATTCCACTGACCCTGCTCTTCTCAAAGTTCCAGTGGGCTTAGTTATAATTCTTCTTTGCAACATGACTAATGTGAAAATATGTTTAATATGAATGTATACGTAGAACCTATATCAGATTATATGCTGTCTTGGGGAAGGGGAGGAGAGAGAGGGGAGAAAATTTGGAACTCAAAAACTTGTGAAATTGTTGTAAACTAAAAATAAATTTAAAAAACAAGTAGAAAAACAAACAAACCAAAGTTCCAATGGTCTTTTAATTGCCTAACTAAATGGCCTTTACTTGATCCTCATTCTCTTTGACCTTTCTGTCACCTTGGACATTGTTGACCATTCTCTTCTCCTTGAAGCTCCCTTCTAGTTTTTCGGGACATCCCTCTCTCCTAGTTCTCCTCCTACCTATCTGACTACTCCTCCTCAGTCTTCTTTGTTGGATCTTCATCCAGGCCATGCCCATTAATTGTGGGGATCCCTCACAGCTGTCTTGGTCCTTCTTGTCTTCTCTTTCTCTAATATTTCACTTGGTGATTTTATCAGCTCCCATGAGTCCATTCTGTGTAAGTGATTCTTAGATCTATTTATCTGATGCTAACATCTCTCCTAACCTCCAGTATCATTTCTCCAACTAACAATTACATCTAACTGGATGTCCCATAAACATCTTAATGTCATTAAAACCAAACTCAATGTCTTTCCCCACAAATCCTCCCCTCTTCGTAACTTCTCTATTAATGTCAATGGCAGGGGTGGCCACATGTGGCCTTCTAGGTCCTTGGGTGTGGCCTTTTGACTGAGTCCAAGTTTTACAGAACAAATCCTTTCGTTAAGGGGATTTGTTCTTGTGTCGGTAAGGCAAAATGGGCTCCTTAGCACTTCAGGAGTTTGGCTTTTGTTT
>CM053628.1:48698430-48720055 GCA_028646595.1 Phalanger gymnotis | reverse complement strand
GCTAAGCCCCAGGCCCAAAGCCCTATCAGGTGTGAAACCTGTGTGGGCATAGATTGATGACTTAAGAGGGGCCAACTCAGGAACCAATGGTCTCTGGTTGTTGAGGCAGGGCTTGAGAACGCCAGAGGCTTGGCTGCGAGGAAAGGCGAGCCAAGAGACAACTACAGCGGAAGCGGAAGCTGAAGCAGGAAGTTGCTGAAGCAGAGCCGAGCCGACATGTGTATAGACCCAGGAGTGCGAGCAAGGACTTGAGGCCAGTAAATATGATTTGGCTAAATACTATCTTGTTTTTCTGTGGCCTCCTGGTTACTCTTGTGAGGCGGGCTTACTGGGCCTGGGGTTTTTTGGTCAAGATGTCAGAATGGGGAGGCTGGTTTGTGGATCTGCTGCTGTGGGCCCTAAATAAATGTTCTGTTGCTTTCTACTTAGAGAATCTCTCATACCTTGCGATTTCGAACCATTCAAACATATACATGATTATATTTGAGATTATAAATTCAGCCTTCCTACTACAGTTCTGTGAAGTTTGGATTCAGTCCAAGGGTCACACCCAAGGAACTAGAAGGCCACGTGTGGCTTCAAGTGTGCAGGTTCCCCAACCCTGGTCAAGGGTACCACCAAGCTCCCAGGCTTCAAAAAGAGGTATCATTCTCTGCCCTTCCCATATCCAATCAGTTGCTAAATCTTGTCCAATCTATCTTTGTAGCATATATCCTTGGCACTCCCTTATCTCCTCTGACACTGTCCCCACCCTGGTGCAGGTCCTCATCACCTTGTGCCTGGACTATTGTAACAGGCTGTAGGTGGGTCTGCCTGCCACAAGGCTCTCCTGCCTTCATCCTCTGAAAGTGCAAGTCTGACTTTGTCACCCCCCCCACTCAATCAACTCTAATGCCTGCCTACTGCCCCAAGGGTCAAATATAAAATCTCAAAAGCCTTTCGCAACCTGGTCCCTTCCTACCTTTCCAGTCTTCTTACACCTTCCCCCCACTCCCACCCCATTGCACCCCTATATTCAGTGACCCAGTGACACTGGCCTCTTTGCTGTTCCTTAAACACCACCCTCTATCTTCCACCAACTGTCTCTCATGACCAGGTCTCTCCCTCTTCACTTCTATCTCTTGGCTTCCCTCAAGTCCCAGTTCAAATCCCCCCTTCTCCAGGAAGCCTATCCCCATGGACCCCCAGCACCTTCTATTGATCATCTCCACTCTGCCCTGTCTCCATCTTGTTTATACAGAGTTGTTGGCAAGCAGGGCCTGTCTTTTGCCTTTCTTTGAGTTCCTGGTGCCTAGTGCAGTCCCTGACACAGAGTGAGTACTTGTTGACTCGATCACTCTCCTACCTAGAAGTGAATTCCTTCTAGATGTCTCCTCAAAATGGTCGAAGAGCTTGCCACCCCCTGAAGTAACCCCTTCCACTCTGGG
Source organism: Phalanger gymnotis (assembly GCA_028646595.1). Classification (NCBI taxonomy): domain Eukaryota; kingdom Metazoa; phylum Chordata; class Mammalia; order Diprotodontia; family Phalangeridae; genus Phalanger; species Phalanger gymnotis. The sequence goes on along the minus strand of CM053628.1, from coordinate 48,718,628 downwards.
ACAGGTTTCTTTGTTAGAAAGTTTTGCCAAATGGCAAGACTAGTCAACGAAACATTTCTCAAGGACATCAAGGCAGAGTGGGGAATTGTTTCTTCACTTTCCCTAATGCTAATTTCATCCTTCCAAAGGTGAAGGAAGAAATCAGCCCACTTTACTTCTGTATCTGATTCTTGCTAACAAGGAGAAACCAATTGCTAGGATGGAAATGATAGGAACCTTGGGAAAAAATGACCTATTCTATCTGCTAATTTGTGACAGAGAAAGAGAAGAAAGCCAGGAGGAGTCTGGCATGCACGACAGATTATATGGGAGCAGATTTTAAAAGGTTCAGACTGAGGCTAGGGAATATCTTATAGACTGAAGTCCTGCAGGGAATGGCAACCATGGAGACCTGGGCCACTATCCAGAATTCTGAATGGAATGGAAAGCCATTTGTTGAGCTCTTACCATGTGCCAAGATCTGTGCAACTAGAAAATAGAAAAGTTTGATGGTCCCTATTCTCTAAGAGTTCACATTTAATTGGAAGAGACAATACCCAGAGGGGAGTGTGGCTGCTGAGTGGGTGGCATGGCTTCCCAGAGGAAGCAGTGGCAGCAAGAAGAAACAAAGAAAAATCATTCTAGTGAGAAGGAAAAGACTGGTGTTGCTAAAGACACCAGTGTGAATGCATACAATGGGAACTCACCAACCAATTAAAAAAGAAGATGTGAGCCGATGATGGCAGCGAGGTAGCCAGAATTTATTATGCACCTACTACATGCTAGGCACTCTAAGAAGTGCTTTGGAAGCATTCTCCTGTTTGATCCAACTTTGGGAGATAATATTATTATCCCTATTTTATACACTGGTACATATGTACACATACACCATCTCCCTCCTTCCTTCCCCTCTTTCAGGAAGCGAGGTGGTATATTGGATAGCTCTATCCAGTGCATCACTAGATTCAGGAAGACGTGAATTCAAATCCAACCTCAGACATCTGCTAGCTATGTGACCCTGGGCAAATTAATCTCTGTCTTCCTCAGCCTCCTCATCTGTAAAATGGAGATAACCCTGCCAGAGTTGCTGTGAGGATTAAATAATGTAATATTTGTAAAGTTAGAACCATGCCTAGCATACTGTAGGTGCTTAATAAATGCCTATTCTTTTCTTTCATGATGGTCATTGCTAATTCTTTCTATTCTTCAAAGAAGAAATAGGAAAGAAGGGAGTGTGAACATTGCAAAACACAGAGATCACCTCTGGGCATTCCCAATGTCTAGCCCTGGGCACAGTAGCTGTCAAACCTAGTTCTCTACAGAAAATGTCTCCTGTTATTGGGAAGAGTGTCATGGAATTTGCCAAACTAAATTTGTTTTAATTCAGAGAGACAAAGAATGTTAGAGCAGGCTGGATTTTAGCTCACAGAATCCTAGAATAGATTCCCAGAAGGTCAGAGCTGGAAGGGACCTTAGAACACAGAATGCTAATAAGGAAGGGACCTCAGAGACTACTGCATCCAAATCACTCACTTTACAGAGGGGTAAGTTGAGGCCAGCAAGGGAAACTGACTTACCTAAGGTCACACAGCCAGCTGACAGCTGACCCGGGATATTTATACTACAGGAAACCAGTCTTTGGCCACTCCAGTTAGAATGACTAGTATAGTCCTCCTGCCTTCGAGTTCAGCCAAATCCTGCCTTATTCTTTTCCTCATCCACTCTCCGTTCAACTCTGTGCATGCAGATGTTTGAAGGGCATCCTAGGTCAGTTGGCTGGGTGGGTATGGGTCACTCCTTCCAACCACGGAAGGCAGAACGGGGGCGGGGGAGGACAGTTTCACTGGAAAGAGAAGGAAGGAGGGAGGGGAGACAAACTCCCACATGACATCGCCAGAAGACAAGTTGGAATGAAGTACTATACTGGCCCCAAATGGTACCCTAGAAACAAGGGTGTCTGCCTTGAGAGGTTTTCCAAAATAAAAGTTCCCTGCCGATAGAAATGGCCAGAAATGGAGTCTTCAGAATGAGAAGAATGCTGCCCTGGCTGGATGGCATCTGGAGGACAAGTTGGAGCGTCCAGAGCATGAGGACTATGCCCAAAAGGAGGAGGGGACAGGGGACTACATCATAAGAGGACAAACATGAGACTTTTTGGTCAGGACTAGAGGGAGGTGACATAGAAGAGGGATATGCCTCACTCTGCCTGGCCCCAGAGGACCGAGCAAGATAGAAGTTATATAAAAACTAGCTTTGGGCTGCTTTGGGGTAAGGAAATGTTCCAATGATTAGAGCTGCCTAACAGTGAAATTGGCTGCCTTGGATATTCCCAACACAGAAGAAAAAGCTAGACAAGGTGCTCTCAGAGCCTTCAATACTTAGATTATACAATTCCACTAACTCCCCCAAGTGCTATGTTGGCATTCCTGAGACAGCGACAGAAGCAGAGGGGCAGCTCAAATTAATCATCAATCAACAAGCATTAATTAATTAATGAATTCAAATTCACTGATTAGTTAAACACCTACAATGTGCCAGGCACTGTGCTGAACACTGGAGATATAAAGTAAAAGGAAAACCAGTCCTGTGTGCAAGGATCTTACATTCTAATGGGCAAGAGAAGTATGCACACAGCAGGCACTTAATGCATGCTTATTGATAGACTGGGAAAGAGCCACAAGTGTCATTCAGCTGAGAATTTACAAGAGGGCTTTGGTTTGAAATCAAGGCTACAATAGATCGGCAGGTTGACTCAGAAATCTCAGGCAGCAGTGGGGATTCTGGGAATTCCCTTATTTTCCTTGGAAGCCAAACACTGAGGCAGGCAACTAATTACAGACATTGTACTTAGCCCCTCAGATGCTTCTCATTACTTTGGTACACAGATGCCAATACCGACCCATCCAGCCAAGTGCATGCCAAGTTATGTCTGTACTGAAACATTTTTACTCTGACTCAGTTCTTGTAACCAATGTTGGCACATCTAGGAGCTGGGTGAGTATCATTAGCTGGGACAAGTGGGACAAAGCTACCAGGATCCAGGTCCCATGACCTTGGCCATACTACTGCTACTACTCCTACTACTACCATCAGTAGGTCAAGTTTTTCATAGGACTTGGGTTTTCCTCATATAAAACCTGGGAGGGTGGTAGAAGAAGTATGACTGGACCCATTTTACAGATGAGGAAACCGATGTAGTTCATGACATGCCTAAGGTCATGATGAAGTGATCAAGACATGGGTTTTGAGTATCTCCCCAGGAGGCCATGCTCCCTGAGATAAGCTGTTAACAACAACTCTCAAATGGTCTTTCCCAGTGGTTCCATTCCTGCCTTACTCCCAGTATGGCTTCATCTACCAGCTCAACGCACAGTGGGAAGTAGAAAGGAAAGAGCAATTGGCTCTGAATCCTACTGGCACCTCAGCCAAGTCCCTTCCCCTCCCTGGGCTTCAGTGTCCTCCTCTGTACAATGACAGGGTTGGACTAGTTAACTTCTGGGACTCCTTCTAGCTTGAGATGTAGGGTCCTATGTGTGACTCCCTTAGGGAAAGTCCCTTCCCTACTCTGGGCCTCAGTTTCCTCCTATGGAAGTGAGGAAATTAGACTTAATGGTCTCTGAAGTTCCTTCCAGCTCTAAAGCTATGTGTGACTTTGGGCAAGTCACTTTCCTCCCCTGGGCCACAGTAAAATGAAAGGAGTGGACCTAATGGCCTCTGAGGGTGGTGCTGGCTCTAAATTTAGTATCCTATGTGTGATTCCCTTAGGGGCTTTGGTTTCCCCTTTTGTAAAATGAAAAGGTTGCACCAGATGGCCTCTGAGGGCTCTTCAAGCTCTAGACCTCCGAGTCTAGGTATACCCTTGCACAAGTCACTTCACCTTCCTGGGCTTCAGTTTCCTCCTCCATAAAATGAGAGGGATGGGGTTAAAATTCCATGCTCCTCCCTTACTCCTTCCTCTAGCTTATATCAGTTACTATCCTAACCCTCTAACTGCCAAGAGGCTGCTGACATCTCAAGTGGAAGGCTAAGAAGCTAACTGTCCCTCTCCTCCTTCCCTTTGTATCTAAGGCCATGACTGGAGCTGCTCTATCTCCCCTCTCCCTTTCAATCCCTTCAGGCCTCCCAGTGCTTCCCTAGGGGTCAGGCCTTTCCACTGGGCCAGCAGGTTTAAGATCAGGGCCTTCAGTGACTTCCTGCTGCCATTCAAATGGAGCCAGGTACCTAAAAGCCATGCAATTCACAATAACCCTGGGAGGTAGCTATTATTGTTGGTACAATTATTACCATTTGATCAATAAGGAAATCTCAATAAGGAAACTGAGGCAAGTTAAGTGACAACCAGCGGAACATGGCTACCGAATGTCTGAAATGGGGTTCGAATTCAGGTCTTCCTGACTCCAGGTCCAGAGTTCCATTCACTGTACCACTTAACTGCTTCTGTGGGTGAGAAAGTTGGAGATCCTGGCATATTGGTAGAGGAGATACTCTTGGGTGGGTAGAGCTTTACAGCAGGCCTCAGATCCTTCCCTGGGTAACTGCCCTATCTGACACCAATTTGTGTCCTCAGGAATGCTCTTTTCTCCAGCCTTCAACACTTGGCAGATAAGCTTCAGCCATGGACTAATCTGGGAGGAGAGGCAGGGGAGCTGGTTTTGAGCGTCAGCTCTGCTGTTAATTTCTTACGTCACTCTAAGCAAAGCTGCTCACCTTGGTGGGTACGACAGAAAGAGCATTGGCTCTGAAGTCTGAGGGGCCTAGGTTCAAATCCTACTTCTGGTGACCATGGGCAGGTCATTTCTCTGGGCCTCAGTTTCCTTGTCTGTAAAATGAGGAAGTTAGACTACCTGGCCTCTGATTTGCCTTCCAGTTCTAAATCTAAGACTCTATATGTGACCTTGGGTAAGCCATTTCCCCTTCATTGGCTTCCAATTCTTCCTTTGCAAAATGAAGGGGGTCTTCATTTTGTCTTTGGTCGCTGACATCTCTTCCCGCTCTGTTTTCTAAATATCCCTTCCAGGTCTATGAGTCTATCAGCCTATGGTATCTAAGTACCCTTCTGACACTCAGTCCTATGATCAATGACTAGGTGACCCCTAATGTGTCCTACCTTAAACATTCTATACCACCCCAAGGGCAATGGAAAGTACGTGTGTACGAGCAGGTCGATAAGGAACCAATGAGGATCAGGAAAGAGATGGTAGGGAAGAGATAGGTTTGGGCCCATACATTGTAAGGCCTAGAGATGTGAGGTACATAACCTCAGTGCTCCGTGGCTGCCCTCGTGATATTGGGGAAAAAGCAAGGAAGGCCTCCAGTTCACTGGGTAGACTCCTCTCTTCCTCCCAGTGGCTCACTTATGGGATGACATGGACAAGAATGACCCAGGGTGGGCAGACATGGATGGGAGAGACCTTCCAAATGGTGAGGTTCCAGATCTCTTTGGAATATTCGAGTAAGTCTGTGCAATGAAAAAGGTTGGGAAACCCTGCCTTCCACAGCAGCTGCAGGAAATTAAAAAGGCAAACAGAGGAGGGGGAGGGATCTAGCCAAGAGCAAAAGTTGTAAAAAATCGGTAGGAGAGATGATCTAACCAGTTCGATTTCCAAAGTGACGATCACCTGAGACGGGGAACTACCAAAGCAGAATTTGGCTTGTTTCAAATCAAAGGAAGAGCCAGGTTGGCTGAGTGGATAGAGAGGCTCCCTCAAGGCCAGGAAGGCCTGGATTTGAGTGTTGCCTTGGACACACACTGGCTGGACCCCACAGAGTCTTTAATCCCCTCACTTGCTCTAGGCAACATTCTACTGGGAGAGAGGGGGAATTTCTTATATCACTGGGATCACTGGCCTAGTCTCTGTCCCGAACCAAATGACTATTTTGCCAAATGTAAGAAATATCTCAAAGCATTTGGATAAAGAGCAAAACCTTAGTCTACAAGGAAGAGTTAGCATTTCTAGCACATCGGGAAGAGTCTGACTAGGAATCGGGCAAGACTTGGGTTCAGATCACACTTTTCTTCTTTTTTTTTCTTTTAATTGGAAGGGACCTCAGTGGCCATCCAGTTCAACCTATGCCTAAGGAAAAAAAAACAATCCTTTCTACATCATTGCTGACACGTTGTCATCTAGTCTCCAAGGAAGGGGAAGCCACCACCACCCCAGGCAGCCCAGACCACTTTGGAAGAGCTCCACCATTCCGACTGTATCACCCAAGGAAGTTCTTAATGCTCGTGTTCCCCAGTTTGTCCAATGGAGATAATAATGCCGCTGGCGTGATTCCTTGGGCTTTTGGTTCACGGGCTTAAAGCATTAGGGGAAAATGAACTCTCCATATAAAATGGGACCTGATATCTGAGCACACTTCCAGCTCTGAATCTTACATGGCCGACTCGTCCCCCAGTTTGCACATGAGGACACAATGACTCACCGAGACAAAGTCCCTTACCCAGAGGCACCCAGGGAGGTGGTGATAGAGCTGAACTGGGCACGCAGGCTTTCCAATTCTTGCTTCAGGGCTGTCTGTCCTAACCCCTGCTACCTCCTGGCCCAGTGGGCAGAGTCAGGGAACTTGTACTGCCTGCTTTCCCCTCTCTGACTGCCTTCAGGATCTCAGCATTTGGGAATAGGCTCATCTATACGGTTGCATTACTAATCACCCTTACTAGAAAGCTATTCTTGCTCTCTCCCTGGTATCAACAAGAGCCCCCAACGCAAGCTTTGAGGCAGGACTGATTTCCCATCTGGCCTCCTTCTCAGGTCAAGCTCCCTCTAGATGGACTGAGCTCCCGGCGGGGCCAGAAGGTCTGCTCACCTATTTGGGGATGGCTGATCACCAGCCCACTACCTCTGGACAGTTGCCTAGGTTACTCTGTCTGAAGATATCATCTCCCCTCCTTATTTCTCTTGTTGAGACAGGGACCAAATCCCTCCCACCCCTTATCTTTTTTCCTCACCCTTCAAGCATTCTTAGGATCCAAACGCCAATCATTTTCCAGAACAGAGAGAAAGGCAACTCTTACATTCATTTCTTAGTGGGCTATTCATTTAACAAATACTTATTAGGTGCCTACCACATAGACATCATGGAGAGGCATTATGGCTCCGATGTAGCACTGGGCTTAGAGTCAGTAGTATCCGGGTTCAAAAACTGCCCCTGACACATAGTAGCTAAGAACAATTTCCTCAAAAATCTCTGGGCCTCAGGCAACTCTCTAAGGTTAAAGGTTTGAGATAGGAATCAGTAGACAGAGTTCACACAGTGAGAGTTCCTGGACTGACAAAATCCCAGGTCCTGGATGTAAGTGTCAAGCCTGGTACAGTGTGCCAAGGTAAACACAAAACTAAAAATGGTCTTGGAGAGCCTGATATTCTGTGAAGAGAGTCTCAGACAATTAAAGGGATGACAAGGTGGGGTAGCAGGATTTGTAATCGGGAATTCTAGGTTCTAATGATTACTTAAATGCTTACTGGCCCAATTTGTCTCCGAACCTCAGTTTTACCATCTGAAAAGTGGCACACATCAGCTTCCAAGACTTTTGCCAAGAAAGTGCTTCGTACAACTCAGAGCACCACAGAATTGGCATCTGCCATTATATATGAATAGACTTGGGGGATATCAACAACTGTGCAAGAATCTGACATTCCATTTGGGGGAGGTGATCGGGGGGGGTGCTGAGCAGCTACTACTACCGAGCCCTCAGAATTTCAGAGAATCACAGACATTAGCAACTATCCATTTCTAACCCCCCCCCCTTTTACAGGTTAAGAAAAAGAGATCAGAGGGTTCCCTAAGGTCATATACCTAATAAATGGAGCAAAGCCAGAATTCAAGCCCAGGGCTTCAGATTCCAAGTCTACCAAACCACAAAAAGAACATCCCATATGCAACCATTCCAGTGCATTGTGAGAGTTTTATTTTCAGATCATTCAATAGTCCAAGAGAAGAAGGAGAACAGAAAGTGCCCTGGATTAGGAGTCAGAAAATCCCGGTGCAAATCCCCTGTCATTGATTAGTTGGAAGGAAGCATGGCACAGTGAGTGGACAGAAGGCTGGATATGGGAGTCAATCAGACCTGCCTTCGAATTCCACCCCACCTTGGGCCTCAGTTTCCTCTTCTGTAAAATGAGAGGGTTGGACTAGATGGCCACTGAGGGCCTTCCAGCTCTACTGCTAGGAGTTTAGGCAAGTTCCTGATCCTCTCTGAGCCTCAGTTTACTCATCTACAAAATGAAGGGGTTGGCCCATTTGGCTCTCAAGCTATGATCCAATGATCCTAGGTAAGCTCCTCCCCTGGGCCTCAGTTGCCTTATCTGCCAAGCAAGTAGATTGAATGAGCTGATCGCCAGGGCCCTTCCAGAGAGAATGCCTAAGATCCTAATAAATAGCATCAGGATGGAACCCAACTTCTAAAGGAGCCTTTCCCACTTGAGTGCTCTCTATCCAAAAAAGCCCATACATACATACATACATACTATATACATACATGCATACACACGTGTGCACACACACGTGCATGCACACACAGACATACACACACACACACACACACATACACACACATGTGCCCCTTCCCCAATATTCTGGATTCCTGAACAACAGGAATGCAGGAAACACCATTTTGAATAAAATATAACCAGTTAAAAAAAATCTCCATCCAGCTCCAGGAAAAGAAGCCTTAAAAAAATCTATTTACACAGGTGTTGGGTCAGATTTCTATTGAATCTGGCCTCCAGCACACATGAGAACGCTCCCCTAGCCAGGCAAGGGAGGCCATTGGCTGATTAGTGCCCAAGACTAGTCTTGCAGCCTATGACTTGGTCAGGGGGTGGGGTGGGGGAGAAAGGGGGCGCTTGACTTCCAAGGTGGAGAGCAGACTTAGGAACCAGAGCCCAGAAAACTTGTGGAAGGCCAAGTGCCACCATCCGCCAGAGACAGAGAGAGACGGATGGAAGACAAAGTGAGGGCAGGAAGGCCCTCGAAGAATCCACAGCTTCCAGGGAGGACAGCATTTTTAACAGCTTAAAAACAAACTACCCATGATGCCTTGGGATATTAAAGGAAGGAGGTCAACCTTTTTCTCAGCAGCTGGCACAAACAAAATTCATCTTCATGGCCACTAACTAGATAACCTGGAGCAGAGGCAGGAGGTCAGACAACAGTCAGCTGCCCTCCCCTCATGCACCCAGGTGACCGGGAGCAGACAGAGGCTGATGCCCCAAGTGTATTTCCCTTCTATCTGGTTAGTCATAGCACAAGTGCTGAAAAGGATCTAAGAGACCCCAGCACTCATTTTACAGAAGTAGAAACCGAGGCCCCGGGAAGGGAAGACACTTGCCCAAGGTCACACAGCAAGGCTCATTTGGCAAAAGTCCATCCAGTTATATACATACAGAGAGGCTCATTGCCAATGGGCTAACTTCTTGCTGACTAATTCTTTGGCCGTGCCACGAGAGAGAAAAAAGGAAAATATAAAAGTGTCTTCTGTCCATTGCAGCACTCTTGTGAATTCAATGAAATTCAATAAGCACATTTATTAAGCATCAACTATATGCCAGTCTATTGTCCCAGAAAACTGTTCCCGCCCTCAAGGTTCTTCCATTCCATAAGGAGGAAATTTTATGTACAAATCAAAAAATACAAAACACCCATGAAGCAGTTTCTGGTGGATGGCCCAGGCTTACTGTGAAGGATGGTTGGTTGACCAGGGATTAACAGGGTTTGGAATAGGGGCTCCAGAGGGTATAGGAGGAAAGAAGAATTTGGCAACCATGGACAGTCATGAAGGATCAGGAAACGGTGATCAGGGAAAGGAGCTCAGCCACGGGCGGCCTACAAATCAGATTCCGAATGCAGCCTTTGGGCAAGAGATGGCCATACCTTTACAACTGCAACAGTAAAGCTGACCTGATTATCAATCCCTGAAAAAGAGGTCAAAAGTGGATAGGAGAGGAGAAGAGTACACATCCTAATTTCCAGGGCTTAGGTCAAGGGCAGGGGTTGGGAGGCCTTGGAGCTGGCTGGTTACAGAGGGGTAAGGTACATCTAAGGTTTCTGCCCTCCAATCCTCAGCCACTCTGGTTGTATCCCAGGGCTTACTTCGATTTATGATTATCTCCCCCAAGGTGGGCGGCACAAGAAGGCCTCTCTGCTGGCCTGATAGAGCCAGTATGGACAAAAGACAGGCCGCATCAGATATGAAGGATCATTGACACAAAGGCTGGGAGGTAGGAGAAGGAATATTTTTACAGGGAATACCCAGCAGGCCAGCTTGACTGGAACAGAGGGTGTATGAGTGAGAGGGATAAAAAAGGAGAGTAGAAAGAGGGGTGGGAGCCAATGTGCTAAAGTCTTTAAATGCCTGGTCAAGGATTCAGCATATTCTCCTAGATGTCACAGGGAGCCACTAAAAATTTGTGAAGAGGGGGATAACATAATCTGGGTTGTAGGACCATAAATTTGGCAGCCCCATGGAGGATGAACTGAAGAAGGGAGGGATTGGAGGCAGAAATAGCAATCGGAGGCTGCATTTGTGGAAAGAAGTGGATGGATGGGACATGTAGAGGTGAGAACAGCAAGTGACTGGCTATATGGGGTAGATGAAAAGGAAAAAGCCAAGGATGAATCCAAGGTAGTAAACCTCACTGACTGTTACGATGGTGGTACTCTGTGCAGAAATGGAGAAGTTGAGAGGAATGAGGGGTTTTCTGGCACTTAATAAATGCTTACAGATCGGCTGGGTTCCATTTTTAACATGCTGCATTTGTCATGACTACAGGATATCCGGGTGGAGAAGTGAAGGAAAACAGGTGGTAGAAATGTGTCTGAGGTTTGGGAGAGGGCCTAGGAGAAGGCCAAAAGCATAGATTTGGGAAGCATTTGCAAACAGATGATCAGGGAACTCAGGGGAGCTGGTGAGATCAGTTCCCATTCTTTAGGGAATGATGGCAGAGGCTGGAGGGGTTGGTATATTAAGATCACCTAGGGGTTTGGTTTGGGTTGCCATTTATAAATGTTGGTTTAATTGATGGCGCTCTAAATGTTAGGCCCTTTTCAAAAGACCAAAGAATAGGGTATACTACGAGTGAAACAGAATCATATCAACCTTGATATTCCAGCTATAATTGCAACAAGAAACACTGTTCCCTGGAAAACTTAGGTCATCTCTGACTGTATTGGTTGAGATAAGCAAAAAGCCCAGCATAAAGATAGCTATAATGAATTGCCTACATTTGTTGTAGATGACGAGAAAGCAGGTTCTATAAAGAACCTGATAAGACCCTCTCGATAAAATCAACATGTACTTTAATACTTATTGACTTCAATGAGAAGGAGGGTGGGTTAGGGGAGGACTGTGACAAATATGTTGGCAAACATGATTTAAACCGGGCATGTGATGCACATAGCTGTAATCTCAGCTACCAGGGAGGCTGAGGCTGGCAGTGGGCTGTACCTTCCAGGTATCCAAAGTAAATTCAGCACCATTATGGAAAACCATCAGGTTGTGTAAGAAGGGGTGAGTTACCTCACGTTGGAAAATGGAGGAGGTGCCACTTAGTAGTGGGAATGGACCCACAGATGGTCCCTGCACTTCCAGACCAGGTAAGATGAGGAGGCCCAATCTTAAAACAACAGCAACAAAACCATCACCATAACCACAACCACAACCACACCACCACCATGGTTTAGGGGGAGGAAAAAACAGGAGAGACTATAAAGTAAAACAAAACCATACGTTTGTCATAAATGACATAGATTTTGACATGCAGAGAAGAAAATTTAGGCTTGACAGGATTCCTAAGTGCTGTGAACAGGATGAGGTTAGGATCAGCAATGCTACCCGGTGATTAAAATGATACTCTAACAGGCAGGAAATAACTGGTTACCTATATGAGAGTTATTTCTAAATCAGCTATTTGTAGATAATAAGTCTATAAAAGAGATTTAGAGCAAAGATCAAAATTAGTCCCAAGTTAGAAGAAGGCATAAAAATGCAGAGATGCCGTGTATGAGAGAGGTGCTTCTCACATGACCTACTCAAATGCATGAAAGAATAGACTGACACAGACTATCAGCATTCCCAAAGGAAGTTTTACTAATGGAAGTCAATCACTACAATAAGGAGGCCAGAAAGTCTAGAAACTACCTCAGCCAGCAGATGCTTGAGCTAGCCAAGAGGAGACATATGGTCGCTTAGGGCAATATCAGTTTAGAATGGCTTATAAAGTCTTACAAAGCAGGACAATAGAAGATTATGAGGGGTATCTTCATAAAACAGCAAGAAGCAGTAAAGGGAAAAAAAATTACAGGAAGTTTGGAGAGAGACCCAATCAAACCAGACTGTCCTGGGACATTTAAGAATGAAGCAGGACAACAGATCAAAAATTGAGAACATACACCAATATTTCTATTAAAAACTACTTTCCTCCACTTAATTATGATGGAACTATCACAAGCCCCTTCCTCCCTGCTCCCGGGCCTCAGTTTCCTCCTCTGTAAATCAAGGTTTGACTGGATAATCTTCTAGCTCTAAATCTATGATCCAATTAATGAAATCCTTTGGAAGAAAGAGAGATTGAACATGATGGGTGCCAGGAGACCAAAGAAAGGTGGATGATGAAGCGCACTTGTCAGGGCACCTGGTACAATTCAAGATTTGATTTCATTTCCTTAAAAGCAGCCCAGCTAGGCTAGAAAGGTGAGAAAACCTGGAACAGAACTACACTTCAACAGTTTCTCAGGCTTGGGAAACTTTCTTAGATGCCTTGGTTTCCCTCGTCCACAAGAATGGAGGTCACATTTGCACTGGCTATCTCACAGGGCTCTTGAGAGCTCAAACAAGTAAGCTATGAGAAAGCATTATATAAACGTAGTGTATTATCATGGTCACTGTTTTCCCATAATCTTGATCTAGAATGACACACACCAGTATGGCAGGGAAAGTGAGCTGGGTTTGGGGTCAAAAGCCCTGGGTTCAGAGTCTGGCTCTGCCACCTACTCCCTGTGTGACCTTGGGTAAGTTACTGACTCTAACCTCTCTAGGTCACAGTTTTCTCCTGATTAAAATGAGAGGGGTAAATAAGATGGCCAATAATATCCCTTTTATCTCCAAATCTGGGACTATGATTATCTGGTCTGTGGCTCCCACTCCACCGAAAGGGCCAATAGCGATCCCCTCCAGTCCAGGCTTTGGCTTTACCTACACCCAGACAAGTACAAAGCAACTTCAATGTCTTTCTATGTCTTATGAAGCTGTCTGATACCCACAGACTTCTAGGCAGGAGTCCAGATACCACAATGAAGTCAAATTCAGGATCCAAGAACGACCTTCCCCATGAGAGAAATGAAACAAGAGTGGAAACTCTACTAATGGGCCACACAAATCCAAAGTCTGAGCTAAGTTGGGAGCTGCCTCCAGGTTGCTCCTCTGTTCTTCTCTTATCCTACCCTGAAGGGCAAGAGTGAAACAGAAAATAAAGGAAATATTGGACATTTTTTATAGCCCTGATTTATTTTTTAATATTTAAAAGACCCACAATTCAATAGGATCATGGGATCAAGGTCTGGCAAGGGGCTGTTCAAGGTAATTTTGTTTGATGCCTTCATTTTACAGGTAAAGAAACTGAGTCCCAGGGAGGTGCTATGAGTTACCCAGGGCCACTCAGGTAAGTAACTGCTTAGTCCAGGGTTGTTCAGTGAAGTCTGACTCTTCACGAGCCTGTGGACCCTGCTGTCCATGGGGTTTTCTTGCAAGGAAACTGAGGTGGTTTGACATTTCCATCTCCAGTGGATTTAAGTAAACAGAGGTTAAGTCACTTGCCCAGGGTCAAGCAGCTACTGAGTTTCTGAGACCCTATTTGAAGTCAGGTCTTCCTGACTCCAGGCCCAGCACTCTATCCCCTGTAGAGCCACCTAGCTGCTTCAGGGCAGCTGTTTGCTAACGTTTGCTGAAATGAATTTCATTAAATTGAATTCAAGCCTTCTGATACCAAGCCTCGTGCTTTCCCTACCATGCCATGGGCAGTAATGAGGGTTTTAGCAAGTCAAAGTATAGGTCTGGATGGGTCTCATGCTCTCTGTGAGTGACCCAGAACATTTGGCCTTTCTAAATGTACTCATAACACTGTGAGGCCTGTGGTGACTTCTTATCCATCATCCCTGGCATGGCTCCTGAAGTGACAAGGGTTGGGACCAATAACTGTAAGTCCTGTCATTGATGAGAAGCATTCTACAGGCCTTCGATCTGTGCTTGGTACATGGAGCCCCAAACTTGAGGCCCATGTGGAGGGAGACAGAAACAGAAAACAGGAGATGGCAGGTTTGTAACTCAGTTAGGCATCAGGGTCCCGCCTACCACAAGAAGGTGAGGGCTTCATAAGAATGACATCTTCAAATGCCGCTCCAAGTTCTTAATCTCTATCTATTATAGGAATGTAAGGCCCTAGAGGGCAGGGGCTTCCATTTTTGTCTTTGTATCACTTGCGTTTAGCATAGTGCTTGACACTGTGCTTGTTGAATAGAAATAAATGTATCAGATGTGCTATATTCTCCCATGTTTAATAATTATCCACATTCACAAAAGATCACAGAAGAGAGGGAGCCTAGGATACTGGGTAGAAGGCTGGCCTTGGACTCAGGAAGACTCAGGCTCAAATTCCACCTGAAACATTTACTGACAGCGTGACTATCAGCAGATCATTTATCCTCAGTTCTAGGCAACTAACTCTCTATGACCTGAAGTTACCGATACCAGAGGACATCGTAGGTCTGGTCCAAACTGCTACTTCCTAGGACTGAGTTCTGAGAAAAGTGATTTCTTTATATACCTTAGAGTGTTATGCAACCATGCAGCACAGGATTGGGAAAGAATACTTGATTTGGACTCCCAAGTCCTGAATCCGGCCACTCGCTACCTGGATAGCCTCAAGCAAGTCATTTTATTTCTCTCATCCTCAGTTTCTTGATCTGTAAAATGACATATCATGACTTATAAGGCTCCTTCCAGCTCCAGAGCTATGATCCCATGTGCAATTTTGGGCAGATTACCTCCCCCCCTCCCTGGGTCTCAGTTTCCCCATCTATAGAATAAAGGGGTTGAACCTGCTGGCTTCTGAAGTCCTGTTCAGCTCAAACTCCATGATCCTGTGATCCTATAAAGTCACTCTGCCTCTCTTGGTCTCAGTTTACTCACTTGTAAACACATCAGATTCTATGTCCTCTGAGGTATCTTCAAATTCTAAATCTGTAATTCTTAGATCACTAAACGGCTGGAAAATACGTGGGATTTGTCTTGAATCTCTTTATTGTGACATTACTAGGGCCCATGACTGACACCAGCAGAAGAAGTAGTGACCTTTTTCAGCATTTCCAGATGTTTATCTTTAGCCAATGAAGTCTCTGATGCTCAGTGATGGGGACCCTGAGTGCCAGCCTTATGCGCTCATCTTTGGAGGAGTAGCTCAGCTGAGCCGGAAGGGACCTAGCAAGAGAAAGTTGACCAGCAAGCGAGGGTTTGTTTGGCTCTAGCCAGTCACAAAGAGTTATCAGCCTTCTCTGTAAAGTAAAAGGGTTTGACTAGGTGGTCCTTGAGGTCTCCTTCCAACTCAGGGGATGGATTGACCATCAAGGTAATTGGCCTTAAGAGATGAAAAGTCTGTACTACTGAACCCACATTTCTCTGAGATGTTGGGGCATGGCATAGTGGCTTAGAGAACCAGCCTTGGAGTCAGAAGACCCAAGTTCAAGTTCTGCCTTTGATACATGCTAGCAAGGGGACCCTGGGCAAATCACTTGGCCTCTTAGTATCTCAGGAAATTCCCTGAGACCATCAGGTGCAGAGAAAGTGTCGACTTGAATTGGTAGAAGGAGTTTTTCTTCCATAGAGACTTCCCTGTGCCAGTGAAAGGTCTAGAACATCCTTTATCCTAGTAGAAAAGCACAAGGTTGGGAGGCTACTAGGCCAGCCATCCCCTTCTATCAAATAGCTGTAAATCTGGAAAGCAGGACAACTTGGACAAAGAAGAGAAGAAACCAGTTAAGTAGGAAAAACATCAGGAAACCTGAAAAAAAACCACTCTCATCATGTTAGAGCTAGGTGGGGCCTTGGGACAACAACAAAAAAATTAACAATGGACAAAAATAGCAGCAGCCCTTGATATGGCACTTTAAGGTGTTGAAATGCTTTGCCTACACTTTCTTCTTTGGGCCTCACAACAACACTGTGGCAGGAAGGGAGACCAGAAAGCCACAGATTGGGCCTGTAATTTCACCAATGTGGGGAGCTCCCTTTAACAATGCAGATCTGCAACTTGTGGCCCTAGAGAATTACCTGGAGTGGTAAGAGATGACGTGACTTAGGGTCGCCCAGCCAGAAGGTGTTAGAGACAGGACTTGACCTCAGGGGCTCTAAGGCCACCTCTGCACCCATTCAGACCCATTGCCTCTCTTAGGTTGGATGACCTCGGGCATTGTGAATTTCATTTTCAAGATCAAGAAACTGAGGGTAATGGTGTGAAAGGGCAGTGGCTTCTTGCACTCCATCTCTGGCTTTGGTTGATTGATCATAACGAAGGGAAGCTCAGAACATAGCACACGGAATGGTAAAGTAGGATGAACACCATAGGAGCTCAGTTCGACCCTTTGCTTTATGGAGGGGAATATCAGGCCCCCAAAAGAATGGATCAATGTCAGGCTGCTCCTCAATGGCAGAACCAGGGCCAGGACTGAAGTATCCTCATTCTTGGCCCAGTACATTCGGGGTGAGAGATGCCGTCAGGCCCACGTCCATGTCTGAACGAACCACTAAGCTGCCGAGCTGCTGGGAATGTTTAGGAGGCTCTGGGCCACTTTTTTGGTCCTTGCCAATGTCTCTCGCTAAAGAGCTGGCATTCCCAAAGCAGCATCGTGTGCTCAAGGCTCTCCAAAAGGCCCCAGACAAGCAGGAATGTGGCCCGCCAAGGGAATGAAATGAAGGGGTCAGAGGTGTTTTACTGCAGACATGTGCGTTTACGTCTTCGGGTGAGGGGGCTGGAAGGAAGAAGAGTCAAAAGAACACTTGCAATTTGCCCAGAACACTAAATCAGGATGCTCTGGAAATGCCAGGGAGGATGGTGTCATCCTCTAAGTTCTGCATGCAAGCTAGAGTTCCATTTTCATTACATGCCCCAAATGGCCCTAGCTGGGTGCAAAACAAACAGATAACTGAATCTCCAATGTTTTGCTAGTAAATGCCTGAAAAAATAGTCAATCCTTGTGCCCTTTGTGGATTCGATGAGCTCACCTAGGAAAATCAGGATGGGGGATCACTGGACCCATTGTAGAGGAGAGGAAATGACAGAGGTGGGGGCCACTGCTCTGCGAGGGGCCCCGGTGCACACCAGTGAAAGTCCAGTGAGCCCAGGCCATGGTTATCCAGATCTGACAATCTGAGAGTGCTAGAGCCCAAAGAGATCTTGGAACATAGAATCATAGTCAGGAAAGACGTCTCAGAGGCCATCTAGTCCAACCCTGTCATAGAGGAACCAAAGTGATCTGTCCAAGGTAATACAGTAACTAAGTATGAGTGGTGGGATTTAAACTCAGGTCCTCAGGTCCTTGGACACCAATACCATGCTGAGTTTGGCAATGTAAGGTCAACCAGTAAGTGAAAGATCTTTTCAGCCCATTGAATAGGCCTCAGGTAGAGCCAACAAAGGGAGGCCTTTTCACTAACTAGGTGTGGGGCCCCAGGCCCACACTCTTTTGCTGGTTAAGCAGATATGGGCGTGAAGCCCTCAGGGCCCTAAGGGGAGTTGCCAAGACCAGATCCAATGGTAAGTGCACTGAGTTCTAGTCAATCAGATGCCTGCTAGGGCTGTATAAAAAGAGAGCCCAGAACTGAGAACAGCAGAACTGAGAACAGCAGGATTAAGAAGCAGATATCAAGAGGACATTGAGGCAGTGAGAGCTACAGGAATCAGAATTCAGCCCAAGGAGAAGGAGCAGGAACTTGGAGTCTACAGAGCTGCAGAAGAGAGCACTGAGAAGAGAGTTAGGATTCGTGAGTGATTGTTTACAGGAAGGCCCTAGCAAGGGGGAAGGTTACAGGATGACTTGGCTCCTTGCTATAATATTGTGTTATAATTTCTTTGTTGCTACATTGAAGTGGGCTTACTGGCTTTGGAATATTATTGCTACTATATGGAACTGGAATTACTGGTCCTGGGATTGTATTCTCTGGTGTCTAAATAAATGTTATACTTCCTCTGCCTTCTACCTAGAGAATTTCTTATACTTCGCAAATCCGAACCATTCAGGCAGGTTCATGGTCATCCTCGAGGTCATGAATCTTGCCTTACTGATATAGGCATATGTCTAAGCTGAAGAGATCTATCCTAATGCTCTGATCCAGCCAACTAACCTTTTCAAGATACTTCACATGTGAGACTTCATCTCCAATTTCTCTGCCTTTACTCATGCCATACTGCATGCTGGGAATGCTCCTCAACTCTGCCTCATGCACTCCCTGTCTTCATTCAAGATGCAACTGAAATATGGAGGCATTTACCAATTCCCCCAGCTGCCAGTTCCCTCCCTCCTTCCCTCCCTCCCAAACTGCCTTCTATTGAACTACTTAGATTAATATACTTCTGCATGTCTTTGTTGTCTCCCCCATTAAAATGTCATCTCCTTGTGGGTAGGGACTGTTTCGTTCTTTGTCCTTCTCAACCCTGGGCATCATGCCTGGGGCCCAGAGAAGGCCACATGCTTGTTGAGTGATTGATGCCTTCCAAAGTGCTTTTTTCACCAGGGCCTCATGTGATAGGCACTTCCTTGGTGACTGAGTAAGAAGAGGCATTATTATCTCTATTTCACAGATGAAAAAGCTGAGGTTCAGTAACCTGAGGAAGTCCCCCCAGCTCTTAAATGGAGATACTGGAACCTGGCTTGTTGATGACAGGGTTTTCTTTGACCCTGGGCTCCTTCTCTATCAAAGCTATTTCCTTAGCCAATCCCCGACCCAAGCTCTTTTATCATGCCCCCTCCTAATGTGTAGCTGCTTAATGATCCCCCATCACAGAAATAAAGACAGTGCCATGTGTGGGGCTCCCTCCTCCTCCTTCCCTCTCCATAAAAAAATCTGGCTAGTTTCTAAGGGATGTGGAAAAGCAGAGTCATTTGAGAATCCGGATTGAGGCTGCCAGCAATGAAACCATGAATAAAATGGTAATCGACACTTGAGATTTCCAGAAGGGGAGAGAGAGAGGATAGGGAGAGGAACTGGCGGGAAGACAGAGGGGACAAGCCGACAGATGAGGGACAAGGATCACATCTGGGTCATCGCGCTTGAGAAGGAGGCAATATCAGTAGACTAGCTGGAAAGCTGGCCTTTGGGCTAGACTGAAGCTCAAGGCCTGCATCTGATGAATCCTAGCTGGGTGACCCTGGCCAAGTAACATAACCTCTCAGTTCTCTGAGCAACTCTCTGGGACTGTAAGACGCCAAGCAGCATCAGAGTTCACCATGTCAGTGACATCCCAGTCTATCTAAAATGGGATGCCTCATTTAGAAAGGACACTGGTGAGCTGGAGAGTGCTCAGGGGAGGGTGACCAGCATAATGAAGGGCACTGAGGCCCTGCCACATGAGGAAGACAAGGCTGGAGATGGGGAGGCTCTGATCACTGTGTCGGAGTCTGCTGAGGGAAGTGCGCATGGAGGAGAGAACAGGAGCAGTTTGAGTGACAGGAGGACAGACTTGCTCCAGGAATGGGGGTCCCAAGGTGGGATGGGCAGCCTTGGGAGGCAAAGCTGGATGGCCTTTGGTTGGGGATGCTCCAGCCAGGCTAGATGGGATCTAAGACCACCTTCTATTATGGGATGGAAGAAGGAGAGGAGAGGGAGACAGACAGAGAAAGAGGGAGGAGCCAAGGAGAGAGAGAAGGCAGCAGATGGAAAAGAGGGGAAGGAGGACAGGGGGAGACCAAGGGAGGGGGTGAGATGGAGTGGGAGAGGGAGAACGAGGAGGAGTGAGGGAGAGGGAAAAGGGAGAGAGGAAAGAGGGAGAGTTCATAGTTAAAGGAGGAGGAGAGAGAGAAAGAGAGAGGCAGAGAGAGAGAGACAGAGAGACAGAGAGAGAAGCAGAGAGAGAGAGAGGCAGAGAGAGACAGAGAGAAATTGAGAGATGGGGAGAGAGAGAGAGAGAGAGAGAGAGAGAGAGAGAGAGAGAGAGAGAGAGAGAGAGAGG
>CM053628.1:48682630-48697930 GCA_028646595.1 Phalanger gymnotis | reverse complement strand
GCCTGGGGCTTAGCACTTAACAGCTGAAAGTACTTCCACTCAAAAGAAACAAAAGCCATGCTAATGAGACAATTTTGCTTAACAACACACATGACATGAGTCAGATCTGTGTTTTGGGAATATATATCACTTTTGCAGCATCCTTTAGAGAATGGAGTGGAGGAGGGAGGAGACCAGAGCAAAGGCGACCAATTAGAAGACTGTGCAAATAGTCTAGGGAAAAGGTGATAAGTGTTCGATTTAGCGAGAAGTCAGACATACAGAAACAGAGCTGGACCACTCTTGGCAAATGACTGGAGTGGGGGCTTGTGGGAGAGGAAGAGTCAGAGCTATTCTGAGATTTCAGGTCAGGGGACTGTTGTCCCGGGAGCAGCAGGAGAGTTTGAAGGAGGGGCAGGTTGATGCCTGTTGGAGAAGGCAAGCAGGAGGCAGTTGGGAATGTGTCTGGAGTTTCAGAGAGAGATTAGGGCTGGATATATTAGTAAAGGAGTTATCTTTACAGAGAGTGGTATCAGGTGAGATTTCCAAAGATGGGGATATAGAGATAGAAGAGAAGGAAATTTTTTTAAATTATAAAAAAGACTCTTTAGCTCTGACATTCTTTGTTCTAAGGTCCCTCTCGGTTCTGACACTGTATTCTCAGGCCTCTTCCAACCCTAATTTTCTCTACTCCGAGGTCTCTCTGAGCTCTAATCTGGGTTCTAAGTTCTTGCCCAGCTCTGATATTCTGGGTTCTAAGGTCTCTCTCAGGTCTAATCTGGGTTCGAAGGTCTCTCCCAACATCAATATACTGGGTTCTAAGATATCTCCCAGCTCTGATATTCTGAGTTCTAAGATTTTACCCAGCTCTGATATTCTGGGTTCTAAGATCTCACCTAACTCTGATATTCTAGGTTCTAAGGTCCCTCCCGGCTTGGACATTCCACATCTCTAAGATCCGGCCTTTCGTGCTCTAACATTTTTTTACGGTCGGGGCATCTGTGCTGAAGGACTCTGGGCATCCTGTGCTCTCTGAACCAATTCTGAGTGCAAACACCCACACTGTCATTTGGAAATTGATTTCATTCTGTACAGGGTCATGAGCACCGAATTGAATCATTGGGCTTATTGCTAATTGATTCATTAAATAAACATTTGTCAGGCACTTTCAATGTGTGAAGGATATTGGAGATCCCAAGATAAAGAAGGTTTGTTCCTTGCTCCCAAGAAGTTTGGAGAGCAGGAGTTCTCAAACTTTTGGGATGCTGGGCCCTCAGGAAAACTGATGAACCCCTTCTTAGGATTATGTTTTTAAATTATTGAAAGAAATGCCAAATTTTAATTAGACATGAATGAAAATAAAGATGTTTATCCCATCAAAGTTAATGAATCCCATTAAACCTATTTCATGGTGTAGGGACCCCAGGTTAAGATTTAGAAGGGAGGAGGGGCAGCTGTGTGGTGCAGTGCATAGAGCACCGGCACTGGAGTCAGGAGGATCTGAATTCAAATCTGGCCTCAGACATTCCACACATTTACTAGCTGCGTGACCTTAGGCAAGTCACTTAACCCCAATTGCCATGCCTTCCCCCCTCCAAAAATTTTTTTAAAAGATTTAGAAGGAAGGACAGGACACCAATTTTTTAAAAAATCCTTTCATATACAGACCAAATCCATTTTGCAAAAATTGTCTGTCTGCTGCCAATTCCTATAACTAGAATGTAATCCCATTCATTTTAATGATGGTGTGTTTTAGGACTCTCTCTCTTACCCTCTCCCAGTTTTCAGCCCTAGACTAGTTCTGGCTTTACCACTTGGTGCTGGCTTTGCGAGTTTAGGTGAGTCACCCAAGGCCAGTGAGCTATTCTCCTCTGTAGAATGAAGGTCTTGGAGAGATCTCTCTAAGGCCCCTCCTTCTTTCAGCTCTAAATGTCAGATCCTCAGAACACTTAACTGAAAAGAGGAAGAGACAACATGTGGGTGCCGAGGTGGTGAGAGAAAGGGTCATTTAATTTAAATCAGCACTGTTCAGATCACTTTGCACAAAGATTAGTTTCTTCTATTTAAAAAAACACCAAAGGTTTTCTTTTTATCTTTTGTAACTGTAACACTTGGAATGATGGAGTTTCAGGGCAGGGACTATAATCAACCAATAAGTAACTAAAGCACTACTGTGTGCCAGGTGCTGGATACACAAAGACAAGAGAGAAATCTTTGCTAGCCTCCAAGAGCTTACATTCTATAGAATCTTAGAATATCAATCAGAAAGGGGGTAGGAGGTAGCTCTGAGATCTTCGAGTCCAGTCCAGCCTAGATATCAATTTGAAGACCTCCACTGATAAAGAATTCTCCACCTCAGTTCCACTTTCTAAAGCACCACATGATACGTTTTTGAGCAATGAAATCTTTTGGTATTTATTGAGAGTAATTGTACCTGTATGTAAGGTTAATGGGGAATAAGACCTTCTCTGCCCATCAGTAGGCCTCATGTGGAGCCCATTAAGGGAAGCTTGCTTGCTTATAGGAAGGCTGGCTCACACACCTTTGTTAATTTCTAATTAGGCACTGAGCCTAAAGAGTATATATTCTAGGAGCCGAGCTTTTGCTTTGGGGGCTTGTTTTATGAGAAAGATGATGTGATTCCCTGGTTGAGACTCTGAGTGGCCATACGTTCAGAGCTCACCAACTCCTCAGAGGTAAAGGCTCTCTCCATTCAGTGGTGGATGTAAAGCTTTGATTCGGGCAGTAGACCCCTGTCTGCTGGTCTTTATTTCTCTTTGTATTTTTCTATGTAATTAAAGAAGATCACTGACCCAGATCTAAGAACCTGCACTAGCAGCCATCCTGGGTGTGCCAGCGCAGTTGCCATTACAATTTATTGCAGAGGATTCATGATATAATTATCATTCTAGTCTGCAAAGCCAATCATTGTTCATCATTGCTAAGAGGCATCTGGGTGGCCCAGTGGAGAAGAGAATGGGACTTTAGTCAGGAAGGCCTTAGTTCAAATCCTGCCACTGCCACTTACTAGCTGTGTGACCCTGGGCAAGTCACTGAACTGCTCTGTGCCTCAGTTTCGTCATCTGTTAAATAAAATAATAATAGTATTCCCCTCCTAGATTTATTGTGAGGATGAAATGAAATAATATTTCTGAAGTGCTTTACAAACCATAAAGCGCTAAATGAATACCTGCTATTATTGTTATTATTGGGTTTTTATGAGAACTGAGTTAATTTTATTTCTTTTGCCTGTTGATCACTAAATATTAGTAATGATTCATTGTATAATGTATTTTGTTGGCAAATAGCCATTAAGATAAGGATTATTGAAGCCATCTAGAAATAATGTGGCATCAGATAAAATAGAAACTGTTTTGTATCAAAAGGACAAAAGAGACATATCAGTGTTTAATTTGTAAAGACATTTGATGCCTCTATTTATGCTTTAAAGAATGCTTTATGCTTTTTAATGTGATCTCATCGATGTAGGCAGTCACTATATTGCATCAAATTATAACCCATCTACATCTTCCTATCACATGCAGCTACTGTCCATGTTTGCTTGTAAAACTCCCAGCCTCCTGAGGTCCTGCCTTTACATGAAGCATGACAACATTGCTACTTTCTGCTACTGTGGCTATGTAAGGCCAATAACAGCAGCACACAGGAGGGCTGCTAGCACCACAGGTTCCCTGATCAGCTCTTCCAAGGAAAGCAACTTAAGGGGTTAACAATCTCACTTTAATCAAACATATCATATGAATATATCATTCATTTAGTTCAGGGTGAAAAGCCAGCATCCTGAGCTTCAGAGCAAACACAAAGAGAAATCACAAACAGAGACAATACAAATCACATTACATAGTTACCAGAGAAGCACCAACATCTAGGTTTTCCAAAGCTGGGGGGCTCTTAACAGCGGCCACTCAGAGTCTCATCTGGTCAAATCACACACTCCTCCAGTGAGTGAGAGGCCCAAATAAAATGCTAACCTCTGAGTTTATATACCCTGTTCAAGGTCAAAGGGCGTCGCAACCGTGCGACTCATACCTATACAAATTAGGCTTTCTTGTTTCTTAAGCAGGTCAAAGACTCTTGATTCTATCAAAGAAAAAAGGCCAGACTCATCAAAGGCATCCGATTACCTCAGTGCTCCAAAAGAGAAAACAGTAAAAAAAAGTCCCACCCTAATTATCATTACACAAAGTTATTTACTTCTCTGTGTTCTGTTGCTCCATATTTAGTTTTATTCCACGTAGTATTAAGTTTATAAGTCTCAGAAAACATTTAATGGTAGTAGTGTTACCTTCATAGGAAAATAGTTTAGGGATGTCCATGTTAACAAATAGCTAAAACCTTGCAGGGTTTGTTATTTCCAAGGGCAAGCTTAGGGTGGCTTTAGGATGCTCCTCTCAACATTATGAGGAAAACTGCTTCAGTCTGCTGCTTCAGGTATAACTCAGACCATAAATTCTTCCTGCTAATATAGTTCTTCAGAAGCCATTTTCTTTTTTTGTTTGTTTGTTTTAAATAAATTTATTTTTTAGTTTTCGTTTACAACACTCAGTTCCACAAGTTTTTGAGTTCCAAATTTTCTCTCCCTCCCTGTCGTCTCCCTCCCCCCCAAGACAGCATGTAATCCAATGTAAGTTCTACGTATACCTTCGTATTGAACTTATTTACATAATAGAACACCTGTAAAGAAGAATTGTAACCAATGGAATCAATCATGAGGAAGAAGAAATGAAACCAAAAAAAGGAGGAAAAAAAGAGAGAGCAAATAGTTTGCTTCAATCTTCATTCAGACTCCATAATTCTTTCTCTGGGTGTGCATAGCTTTTTCCATCATGAGTCTTTTGGAGCTGTCTTTGAACTTTGCACTAGTGAGAGGAGCCAAGTCTATCAAAGTTAGTCCTTACAGATACCATGTGTCTGTAATTGTGTATAATGATCTCCTGGTTCTGCTCCCCTCACTCAGCATCAGTTCATATAAGTCTTTCCAGGTTGTAATGAAGTCCATCTGCTCCTCATTTCTTATAGCACAATAGTATTCCATTACATTCATATCCATTACATTCACATACCACAGTTTGTTTAGCCGTTCCCCAATCGATGGCCATCCCCTTGATTTTCAGTTCTTTGCCACCACAAAAAGAGCTGCTATAAATGTTTTGTACATATTGGTCCATTTCCCACTTCTGTGATCTCTTTGAGATATAGCCCTAGAAGTGGTATTGCTGGGTCAAAAGGTATGGACATTTTTATAGCCCTTTGGGGGTCGAAATTGCTCTCTAGAATAGCTGGATCAGTTCACAACTCCACCAGCAATGGAACCATGTTCCAATTTTCCCACATCCTCTCTAGCATTTACCATTTTCCTGTTTTGTCATTTTAGCCAATCTGACAGGAGAGATGTAGTACCTGAGAATTGTTTTGATTTGCATTTCTCTAATCAATAGTGATTTAGAGCATTTTTTCACATGACTATAGCTTTCTTTAATTTTTTCATCTGAAAAGTGCCTGTTCATATCCTTTGACCATTTCTCAATTGTGGAGTGGCTTTTATTCCTATAAATTTGGCTCAGTTCCCTGTATATTTTAGATATGAGGCCTTTATCAGAGACACTGGTTGTAAAGATTCTTTTCCAATTTTCTGCTTCCCTCCTAATCTTTGTTGCATTGGCTTTGCTTGTACAAAAACTTTCCAGTTTAACATAATCAGAATTATCCATTTTGCATTTCGTAATGCTCTCTATCTCTTGTTGGGTCATGAATTCTTCCCTTCTCCATGAATCTGACAGGTAAACTATTCCTTACTCTCCCAAAGTGCTTATAGTATCAGCCTTTATTCCTAAATCATGCACCCATTTTGACTTTATTTTGGTATACAGTGCAAGATAACAGTCTATGCCCAATTTCTGCCATACCATTTTCCAGTTTTCCCAGAAGTTTTTGTGAAATAGTGAATTCTTAGCCCAGAAGCTGCATTCTTTGGGTTTATCAAAGAGTAGATTGCTATAGTTATTGACTACTGCGTCTTGTGTACCTAACCTATTCCACTGATCCACCACTCTGTTTCTTAGCCAGTACCAAGTAGTTTTGATGACTGCTGCTTTCTTGTTAATAATAATTCTGAGATATAACTAGTTCAGCTGGTGACTCACAAGGATTATTTTTGCCACGTTATACTAGTTGGAAAATACTGTCACCTCCAAAAGACCAATGATTTGACATTCGAGAACTTAGGATGTCAGAACCAGACCGTACTTTAGAACACAGCCAGAGCTGGAATGATCCTTGCACCCTAAACAGTTAGCAAGCATTTATTAAGTATAGTTTTCCCTTCCACATCGTGACTTTCCCCATCACATTTTCAATATATCACGGGTCAGCGTAAGAAATTAAATGGGAATATGGGGGGAGTTTTGCAGAAGCCACAGATGACCCACAAAGACCAGCAGACAGCACAGAAAAAGTTTAGAAACTCAGAAATGCATAAAATATATGTATAATATTGGCCAATACCAACAGACTTTTTCTTTGTATGAAGGGAGGATCAAATGGATTTTCTAGATCGTGGGGAACCTGCACCTCTTACCTCCACAATGTGGAAGGGATAACCATACTTACTTTGTGCCAGGATCAGGAAATGCTAGGATTAGAAAGCACAACAAGGAAATCTAATGGGGAAGACAGCATGCAGACAGCTACCAGTATGCAGACAATACATGAGTACATAGGAAGTCATCTCAGAGAAGGGCAAGGAGGGGGTGCTGCGAAACACCCCCTGCAGAAGGTGAGATTTGAACTGAGTCTTGAGGGAAGCCAGGAGGCAGTGACAAAGAGGGAGAGCATTCCAGGCATGAGGCACAGTCAGTGCAAAAGTATGGAGGTGGAACATCATGTGTGAGGAACAAAAAGGTCAATGTCACTAGATCCTAGATCGGACAGTATGTGGAAGGGAGTAAAGGGATAAAAAAAGATTGAAAAAGGTAGAACACGGCCAGGTTGGGGAAGATTTTAAAACCCAAAGAGAGGATTTGGTATTTATTCCTAGAGGTAATAGGGAGCCACTGTAGTGCACAAGCTAGAAGGGATCCTTTCAAGTATAGATGATCAGATCTGAAATTATCAGGAGAGAGATAGCTGGAAGAAAACCAACTCTTCTCAACATTTCTCTAGTGCTTTTAGAGTTCTAAAGGACTTTTCCTTACTACCAAGCCTTCGAGGGTTGGAGGGCCAATGGGGGAACATAACTTTACTGTCATTACACAGCTGAGCATCAAAGCCAGGATTTGGAACTGGAGTTTCTAAGCATAGCCCCAAGTGTTAGAGGGCCTTGTAAAGTAAAACATTGACCATCAGAGCTATGAGAGGTGAGAAAGCTGAGGCCTGGACAGGAAGTAAGTGGCCCATGGCTGGTGGTATAATGGCAGAGCTCAGACTTAAAGTGAATCCCATTCACTCAAGTGGTCATTGAGTCCATGGTCCATTCTGTATATTAATCTGGAACAACAAACCTCTAATTATATTAACTGAACAAGCAAAGCTATTTTAAAAAATTTCATTATTTATTATTTTTAACATTCCTTTTTAAAAAAATTTTGAGTTCACATTCTCTCCCTTCCCATCATCCCTCCGCCATCCATTGAACCATGTGATATCAATAACACATGTAAAATTACACAAAACATATTTCCGTATTAGCTATAGAAGCATAGGTATTTTTGAATCTATTTTAGGATGTGAAATTTTGGGGCTTTTGAAAGGACAAACTAAATAGACTTTTGGACCTGGGAGAATTTATTTTTTTATAATAGACTTCACTTTCTCTTTCTCTTTATTTGTAGCCGGAAAAAGGAAAGATGAGGTTTCTTGCTTTTAAAGAAAAGTCTGAAGCTATGTCTCCATTTAGAGCAGGGGCAGAAAGCATTCATTCCACCTGCTGATAGAATGAGATTCATCATTTTTGCTTCTGAAGAAGCCAGATGCTGAGTGATGCCCACCAGATCACAGTTTCTGTGAAAGATCTACTCTTGGCCCTAAATCTTCTTTGAGCTGCTATCATAAAAGGCTGTTAGTAGGTGGCACCTGCAAGAGACTGGGCTCCTTCTGCAGTGAAGGGATTGCCCAGGTACCCCCAATGGAGAAGAGTGAGAAAAGGCCTATCTGGGAAATTCTCCCCCAAAAGATGTACTATCTCAGACACCAGGAAATCCAAAGGGCTTTCCTGCCCTAAAGGGAGACTAAAAACTGCTCCATGTGTGGTTGCTGGGGTTGCTAGGAGGATCAGATGAGATCATCTTAAAGCACTTGGCACAGTGCCTAACACAGAGCAGGTGCTATATCAATGCTAGCTGTGATGATGCCAAGATTTCCCACCTCCTTACCTTTGCTCACACCTTATCCTATTGGAGGGGCATCTAGGTGGCAGTAGATAGAGCACCAGTCCTGGAGTCAGGAGGACCTGAGTTCAAATCCAGCCTCAGATACTTGACACTTACTAG
Source organism: Phalanger gymnotis (assembly GCA_028646595.1). NCBI lineage: Eukaryota > Metazoa > Chordata > Mammalia > Diprotodontia > Phalangeridae > Phalanger > Phalanger gymnotis. Next base: position 48,689,444 of record CM053628.1, on the reverse strand, counting down.
CTGTGTGACCCTGGGCGAGTCATTTAACCCCAATTGCCTCCCCAAAATTCACTTCTTAAAGAGGCCTATTCACTGAATGGGCATTACCTCACTCAAAGAACCTGAAAAGACCTTAGCCCAAAAGGGCCAGGGTGTCCCAATGCATCCTGGGCCATCTCCACTCATCCTGGTGAATATCAGGCCACTGGACCCAGATGACTCTGGAGGAGAAAGTGAGGCTGGTGACCTTGCACAGCCCTCCCTCACTCAAATCAAAGTCAACTGCAAGTCACGTCATCATTGCCCGATGTCATGGCCCTCTTCAAGAACAAGGACAAAAACACATCCTCCCAGGGGAATTGTGGCCCTTTCCCATCTTCCCTGGTTGAAATCCTGTTTGGTACTTCAAAGCCCAACTCCAGCACCACCGCCTTCATGAAGCCTTCCAAGATTGCCCCCCCCACCTCCTGCCAAATGATCTGTCTCCCTCCTCAGAATATCCTGCTGTATTTGGTGCTATAGTGTATGTATCTGTGGCTTGGCACCCAACTAGAGTGGAAACTCCTGGAGCCCAAAATCCATCCAGAGCTCTCCCCCAGGGCATAAGACCCTAAACAGAATAAGTATTTAATTGATGCTTTATTGAATAAATGAATGAAGTGTGGGAGAGGTACCCTGGGTGTTCTGCTTTCTACCAAGGTGACCTGGGATGTGGGTCATTTAACCTCTCTCAGCCTTTCTTTTCTCATTTATCAATTGAAGAGTTTAGACTAGATGAGTACTAAGGGCTCCTTTGGGTACCAATAGTTAATGCTCTCTGAAGTTTCTTCTCTCTCCAACATCTGATACTCTTAGGTCCCTCCTACCTCTGATAGCCTATGTTCTTTCTAAGGTTCTTTCCACTCCCTAACATCCAGGGGGCTTATATTTTGATAGGGGGGTTTGGGGGGGATGGAGTTAGAGACCCAGTGTGCTTTCAAGACAGGTAAATACAGTGTAATTATAAGACTAGTAGACCTTGAGCTCTTTGGTGGTAGGATGATCTGCCTCACTTCTGCCTTTGTATCCCCCAGTGGCCTAACACAAGACTTGCCTGATACACAGTTGGTGCTTAATTGGTGCTCGTTGATTGAAGAGGAAAGAAGTAAGCATTTATTAAGTGCCTATTACGTAGCCAGGCACTGTCTGTGCTAAAGCACTTTACAAATATTATCTCCTTGATCCTCAAAGTAACCTTGTAGATGCTGTTATGAACCCCATTTTTATAGTTGAAGAGACGGAGGCAGCTAGAGGTTAAGTGACTTGTTGAGTGTCACACAGCTAGTAAATATCTGAGACTGGATTTGAACTCAGGTCCTCCTCACTCCAGGCCCAGGCCTCTAGCTACTACTGGAAACAAGAGAAGGCTTTTACAGATGGAATGGGAGCTAGGAAGGTAGGGATCTGAGAGGTAGAGGTAATGGGGGCCTGAAGCTATGTTCATGGCTGTATGAGTAGAGAAAAGGGATGACCCATTTGGGAGTGCTTTTGGAGGCAGAGCTGACAAGACTGGCATAGCCACTAATCTATTGGACCGGATGGGGGGTGTGAAGGAGAAGGAAGAGGAAAGAATGCCTTTGGGACCATAGATGGTTGAACCTCAGAAGAGGATGTTGGGAGTCTCAACCAGAATAGGCAAGTCTGGAGGAGGGTCGGGCTTTGGGGGGATGGGAGTGGGAGACCCAAGGTAATGAGTTCTCGTTCAAACATGTTGAATTTGTGATACCAATGGGACATTTGAGCTAAGTGGACATCTAGCCAGTCCCGGATGTGTTCTGGAGCTCAGGAGAGAGACTAGGCCAGGGATGGGGAACCTGCAGCCTCAATGCCACATGTGGCCTTCCAGGTCCTCAAGTGTGGCTCTGACTAAATCCAAACTTCACAGAACAAATGCCCTCTAGGTTCCCAAGTGCAGCCCTTTGATTGAATCCAAACTTCATAGAACAAATGCCCTCTAGGTCCTCAGGTACAGACCTTTGACTGAATGTAAAGGTCAACAGAACAAATCCCCTTAATAAAAGGATTTGTTCCATAAAACTTGTACTCCATCAAAAGGCCGCACCCAAGGACCTAGAAGGCCACGTGTGGCCTCAAGGCTGCAGGTTCCCTGCCCCTGGACTAGGCCTTAACTATGAAGTCAGCTGAGGTGAGATGGCCATTTGAACCCATGGAAGCCAGTGAGCTCATAAAGGAAGAATGTAGAAAGAAAGCCTAGGACAGAGACTCTTGGGAGATGGGAGATGCTTAGTCCAGAGCCGGAGTTCTTAACCTGGGAGGTCCATGAGCTGGTCTTTAAAACTATTTTGATAACTGTATTACCATAGAATTATTTTCCTTTAGAATCTTCTCTCGAGTTTTGTGCATTCTTTTAAAAGCAGGATTCTGAGAAAGGGTTCATGGGCTTTCCCAGTGTGCCAAAGGGAGAGGCCATCCCGCATCAAAGGTTAAGAATCCCTCCTCCAGGCCAGTGGTGGAGAAGGTTCAGTTTCTTCCCGTTATTTTCTCATCATTTATGTTCGAAGGGCCCTTCCTGGTCCAGTAGTCTGCAAGTCTGTGAATGAATATATCACAGGATTATCTGGAAACTTTCTCATCTCTTAAATTAAAGTGATCCTAATCTTCATCTTTATTTTTCACGAAAAGCATATAAAACCTCAAAACATTCATTTTCACGCATCTCTTGTTGATCTTTGACTTTGACCTCTGAAGGGCTGCGCATGTAGATTATTGGCTAAGCAGCCCCAGGTGGCCACTGCTCACAGATAGGGCCAAACAGCCTTACGAGCAAGTGTTGGCCTAGTGACGATCCTGTTACTGTTACTGGTCTAGGGCAACCCAATGGGTGATGAAGGGAAGGTGGTTAAGAAGAAGTTCAAAAATCCATGTCATGTGTATAAATCAGGCAATATGGATTTAGTAGCCAATGGGGTGGGGATTTAGGGAAATCAAAGGGACAGAAAGGGGTAGCTTGTGCAGTTTTCAAAAGATTGTGGACTTGGACGATGAAGGGGCAGTGCTTGTGTTTCCCCGGAGCTGGCTTCTTCCTTCATTTGGTTGTTCAGGGGTTAATATAAAGCCTATTCATGCCCTAGGCCTGTGGTTCCTGCTCTATCTAACCTGCTTGGTGCCTTCCCATAGTTCATCCTTCTCACTTTGCGAAGGAAACTGACATCTGGAAGAGTTTGTTGACTTGCCCAAGGTCACACAGCCTTGCCATTAGTTTCTGGTGGGGATCTGAGATTTTTAGGTAGATTCATAGAGTGTTAGAGCTGGAAGTGACTTTTGAGATGAACCCTACTCAGTTTTACAGAGGAGGAAAATGAGTCACAGAGAGGTTTGGCACAAGGTCACATAGTAAGCTACTCAGGGGTTGTAGTTTTGTGTTCTTACATGTACCTGTCAGTTAACCTGTCCCTGCCATCTACCTGGGGACCTAGGTATGTGGTGAGCCATTTCAAATACACTTTAGATGCCCTGAAATTTGTACTGATAAGAGGTATAAATGAAGAGACGGTATGGATTCATGGCTGGAGAGCTGCCCTCCAAGTCAGAAAGACCTAGGTTAGGGGTTCTTATTTGTTTGTTTTTTCTTGGAGGGGGGAAGGCAGAGCAATTGGGGTTAAGTGACTTGCCTAAGGTCACACAGCTAGTAAGTGTGTCCGGTGTCTGAGGCTGGATTTGAACTCAGGTCCTCCTGACTCCAGGCCAGTGCTCTGTTTACTTCACCACCTAGCTGCCTCAGGGGTTCTTAATCTAGGCTCTGGGAATCTACATGATGTGTTTCCAATATTGTGATAACTGTGCTTCAATATCATTAGTATCTTTTGTAATCCTGTTGTATTGAGTTGTGTGCCTTTAAAACCATGATTTGGGGAAAGGATCCCTAAGTTTCACCTGAATGCTGAAGGACTTCAGGCCACATAACAGAAGGTTAGACCCCCTAGCCTAAGGTTTTTGAAGAAATGATGAATCCACAAACCTGAGTTTCCTTCTGTTTAAAATGAAGGCAAGGACATAGACTCTCTGCATCTCAGGTTGTTCTAAGGAAAGTGCTTTGTGTATCATGAGAGACCTCCCCAAATTTAGCCTTGAGTGACAAAGGTTCCTGTCCTGGGGACCACTTCCATAAGTTACCTCCCTGAGCCAATGAGATTTGCTGGTTGTCTCGGGTATCTGTATAACAATTGCCTGCCCCCCCTCCTTAAGGCCCCCACCAGCTGGGGCAGCTCAGAGAGTAGTGTCTTCCCATATATGAGTTACAATTGTATAAAAGATGAGTTTTATGAGGGTGCAAGTGTCCTTTTGGCTAAGCTAGATGAAACATCTCTGGGCTTGTTCTCCTGATCGATGGCAGAGCAGCTTTCTCAAAGCAGTTCTGGGGGTTGACCCCAGGCCCGCTGATGCTTCTGCATGGATCAGATAAAACAATCACAGCTGGGCTCTTGTTCAGCGAGGAGAAGAAACTCCCGTCAAGCAGTCCAAAGGCAGTCAGAAATAAAAACTACACTGAACTTCAGATGTTGTCACTAGACCCAGCTGTCTTAGGGAAACAAGAGTGACAAAGAAGGGGAAAAAAATCTGATCACTGCCACAGGATATACCCCTCTTCTCTCCCCAAGGGCTAGGTTTCTTCCTTGGTGAACATGGCCTGGGTATATTTATGTCACAGGCCTCAAGAGCTGGTAGAAACCTTGGAGGCTATCTAGCTCTTCCATTTCATTTTGCAAAGAAGGAAACCAAGGCCTAGAGGGGTTTGATGACTTGCCCAAGGTCTTGAAGCTAATAAGTAACATAATTAGGATTTGAAACCAGGGCTTGTGACTCTAAATCTAGTACTCTTTCCATAGCACTGACTTCTCTTATGATGGTGAAGAGGGAGAAGCCAAAGCAATAGATCAGAGTGATATCCTTTGACCTTTCTGAACCTCGGCTTGCTCATCTGTAAAATGAAAATGATCCTGGGGCCACTTAACTTATCATGGTTCAAAGGCTCAGATGAGAGACTGGATATACAGACCACATCAAGACTAAAATAGCCATCACAACTGCATCATTCTCCTTCTTCCTTGTGGTGGCCAGATGAGCTCACACTCCAGCAGATGATCTGCCCAGCTCTGGATGCCCAGGAGCCCCCACTTAGGCCTCCCAGGCCCTATTGGAAAAGATAAGACAGTTGAGGGCATGAGCAGCACCACGTAGCACAGAGCACCAGGCAGGTACCTAGGGCCTTAGGAACCTCTAGGAGGGGTACTTGAATGGTGGCAGGGTTCAAAATGTCAGTGAAAGCAACATGGATCAGAGCCTTGGAAACTAACCTAATAGCTATTCATTTGGAGGGATGAGTTGCAGATTTGCCCATTGAATGTTAGAGCTGGGGGGGGGGGCCTTAGAACAGAGAATGCCAGAGCTGGGATAGCCTTAGAACATAGTATGCTTAAGCTGGGAGAAACCTTAGAACAGAGAATGCTAGAGCTGGGGGATCCTTAGAACAGGGAATGTCAGAGCTGGGAGAACATAGTACGCCTAAGCTGGAAGGGACCTTAAAATAGAGAATGTTAGAGCTGGGGAAGCTTTAGAACATGGAATGTCAGAGCTGGGAGGGAGCTTAGAATGGGGAATGTCAGAGATGAGAGGTGCCTTTGAACATAGAATCACAGAGGTGGGAGCTTAGAACATGGAGCAAGAGAACTGGAAGGCACCTTGACAACATAGAATGTTGGCCAAGGAAGGGACCTTAGAACATTGAGAAAAAGAGATGAAGAACCCTTCAAGAGCATCTAGTTTAATCCTCTCGTTTTACAGGCATGGAAACTGAGAGCTAGAGCCCCAGGTCACTCAGTAGTAGATAGCAGAGCAGGCCCATGTGACTCAGAACCAGTGCCCTTTGTACTGAATCCTAAGGCAAGCAGTGAATTATCCACCTCTACAAAAGGCATCGAAAGGAGGACTAGTCATGAGGCAAATTCTGTCAAACATGGTCTATGTGTTGGTTTCTTTTGCTTAATTGTTTCTCTGTGTTACATAGGGAGGGTTCTAGGGAAGAGGTGGGGAGGGGGAGGTCAAAAATGGCATGCCTAATGAGGGCCCAGATACCTGGCCTCTCCCCACCAGCTTCCTACATCCCTGGTACTAGTCTGGTTGCCATCCTCAGTTTGCCCAGAAAATCAAGGCAGCAACTGAGATGGAACCTCCATCATCTACTTGCTTTTGCTGATGAGAGAGGGTGAAGAAATTGTGCCTACTTCAGCCCTCCATAGTCATGTACACTTTCTCCGCCAGGTCACTTCCTGGGACACAGACCAGCCCAAGTGTAGAGCTCCCTACTTCCCCCCTCTTCTGTCTCCCCACTTTCCCCAACTTCTCCCCCTCTCCATTTCCCCCTTATCCCCTCTGTACCCCTGACAATTAGCATCCTGTCTGGTCCCCTAGGCCTCATCGGTCCCAGGAAGAACATGACAACCTACTGTCCTCATATACTGTAAGGGTTCTCTTCTCTCTTTCTCTCTCTTTCTCACTCTCTCTCTCTCTCTCTCTCTCTCTCTCTCTCTCTCTCTCTCTCCCACCTCGGTCTCTCTGTCTCTGTCTTCCTCTCTGTCTGTCTGTCTCCCTCTCTCTCTCGTTCTCCTCTGTCTCTCTTTCTCTTCCCCTCTCCTCTCTCTCTTTCTCTCTCTCTTCCTCTCTCTCTTCTTCTTCTTCTTCTTCTTCTTCTTCTTCTTCTTCTTCTTCTTCTTCTCTCTCTCTCTCTCTCTCTCTCTCTCTCTCTCTCTCTCTCTCTCATATATCTATCTCTCTGAAA
>CM053628.1:48639194-48682130 GCA_028646595.1 Phalanger gymnotis | reverse complement strand
AAACATATACATGATTATATTTGAGATCATAAATTCGGCCTTCCTACTACATCATGTTACCTTGGCCTCGAGGCCACGTGTGGCCTTCTAGGTCCTTGGGTGCAGGGTTTTGACAGAGTCCAAGTTTTACAGAACGAATCCTTTTATTAAGGGGATTTGTTCTGTGAAGTTTGGATCCAGTCAAAGGGTCCCACTTGAGGACTTAGAGGGGATTTGTTCTGTGAAATTTGGATTCAGTCAAAGGGCCACACTTGAGGACCTAGAGGGCCACATGTGGCCTCAAGGTCACAGATTCCCCACCTCTGGTAGTGGGTAGAGCACTTTACTTAAGAGTCAGGAAGACCTCAGTTCGAAATTCATCTCAGACATGTGCTAGCTATGGACGCCCTAGGCAAGGTACTTCCCCTCTCTCTGCCTCAGTTTCCTTATGTATAAAATAAGAAGATTGGATTTGGAGGCCCCTAAGTTTTAATTTTTAAAAATTTAATTTTTTTGTTGTTGCATTTTAAATTCCAAACTATCTTCTTCTCCCTCCACACACTGCATTAGAGAAGGCCACCATTTGATACAGATACACACAAACACACACACACACACACACACACACACACACACAACCATACTATGCATTCTTCTACTTATCAGTTCTTTCTCGGGAGGTAGAGAGCATCTTCCTACATAAGTCTTTTGGAGTTGATTTGCATATTTATAAAACTCGGCATAACTTGGTCATTTTTTAAAACAACAGATCTGTTTGGTATGGTTTTCCACAGCCAGCCTTCACGCTAACTGTAAGAACTTGGAAATATACTATTGTTTATTCATTTTCAGTCATGTCTGACTCTTTGTGACTCCATTTGGGGTTTTCATGACAAAGATATTGGGAATGGCTTGCCATTTCCTTCTCTGGCTCATTTGACATTTGGAGAAACTGAGGCAAACAGGGTGAAGGGACATGCCCAGCTACTATGTGTCTAGTAAGGCTCCTTCTCAACATAAAACTATGATCTTATCTTTATTCGGCAGAACGTAAGCTCCTTGACGGCAGGGGAGATTTCATTTTCGTTTCTGTATCCTCAGCACCTAGCAGAGTACTTGGCACGCAGTAGGTGCTTGAGAGGTGTTTGTTGACTTTTAAGTCCCATTTAGGAGGTGTGGATCTTCCCATGGCTGAAGAATCCAACTACAAAAGACAAATAATGCTTCAGTCCAAATCAGTTGCTCATGGCAGCTGTCTCAGTTTGGTTGGTTCATAAACCACAAATGGTAAGAAAGAAGTCTCACAGTTCACCGCTGGTTTCCTGCTGGTTTCAGGGCAGGAAAATTCTCTGTTTCTCCTGAGCACAGGTCTCATGGGCTGACCCACTTGGCTAGCATGAAGGGTTTCTGGGAGAGTTGTGTGCCATACAATACATAGACTCTACTATCACATATAGAGCAGAACTGTTTATAACCTAAAAGCTGTGGGTCATAGGGATCATAGGCCCAGAGCTGAAAGGGGCCTCCCATTCCTCTCATTTTACAGAATGTGAAGCCAAGGCCCAGACAGAAAAGGTGACGTGCCCGGGGTCATACAGGGGAGTGTCAGAACCAGGAGTCAAATCAAGGTCTGTGGGTGCCATGTGCGGTGCTCAAGCCACAGCAGCAGGTTTCAATGGGTCGAAGATCAGATTCATAGAATTCCAGGGCTAGAAGGAACCAAAGAACCAAGGGAGAGAATAGGCATGGACTTTAGGGAACAAACCTCCAGGAATGGGAGAGACCTTAAGAGACAAAATGTCAAATCTAGAAGTGCCCTTAGAACACAAAATGTCAGATGTGGGAGGGCCTTTAGAACACAGTACGTCAGAGCTGAGAAGGCCCTTAGAACACAAGATGTCAGATCTTGGAAGGCCCTTGCAACACAGGATGTCAGAGCTGAGAAGGCCCTTAGAACACAGGATGTCAGAGCTGCGAGGGCCCTTAGAATATAGACTGTTAGCTCTCGAGGGTATAGAAGAAGTCAGAACTGCAAAGAACCCTAAAACATAGACTATTTGATCTGGAAAGGCCCTGGGGAATAACCTCCTCTGAAGTCCTCTTTATAACATGTTAGAAAACTACAAAAGGGACACATAAAAAAAGAATCAGATCTACCAAGCTTTTCACTACATTTGCTTCTGCTGCACATGAGCACGCCAGCCTCGGAAAATTAAATGAGATTTTCCTAGGACTATACATTAACAATATCATTTAAATATTCCTTCCAAATCTATCTGTACAAAATAAAGTTGACAGCCTCCTTTTCGTAATAATGAAAACTGAGAAACAAAACAAGTTATTCAATGACCAGGGAGTAGCTAAATACCTGCATGGTGCAGCATGGCCTTATAGAATCCTCCATAGCTCACCATGGCCTTACCCAATAGCAAATAAATAATCATATAATAAGATAGATCAAATAATGCTCAGGGTAGAATGTTTAACTAGGAGAATGGCAACTACATAAAATAAAACAAAATCATACCTATCTGTGGATAGAAAAGAGATCAGAGATACAGGAGAACCTAGTAAGTTGGTAGCAATAATAATTACTATTTTGCAAAAACATTTATCCCTGAATTTGAGAGCTGTTAGAGACCTGTCAGTCAACTGTTCAATCTATACACTTTGCAAAGGAAGTCCTACTGTAAAGTAATCAACGAGTGATCATTCATTGAGCTGCTACTTGGAGACCTTCAAGTGGTCTCCTTCAATAGGAAGAGGAGGTATTTTCTTTTTAGCATAAAACATTCTGATTCTACTAGACTTTGGTGATCCCTTACCCTTTTTTGGTATTCACTGAGATTGGTAAGAGCCCAATACAATCCTCATTTTAATTAGGAAAAATTAATAGATGCACATCTGTGTCATCCGCATTTGGATGGTTGAAATAACGTAGCTAAGACGTCCAGATGAGATGACTTCGCTTTCAACCTAGAGGTTTTGTTGTGGAAAAAGAGCCTGGGTCAGTCCCTGTTCAACCAGTGATGACAGCCAGCCACAAATGCCAGCCCATTTATGGTCCGTGAGTGGAGACGACAATGATCCTATCTCCCCCTTTCTATGGGGCTTTAGGGTTTTAAAAGTTTTCCTTCCCGTAATGCTGTGGGTCAGCTTCTCTAAAGATCAGACCTGCTTTAGAGGTGAGGAAGTAAAAGTAACTTGCTCCTAACTACAGAGGTTTCCAGATTTCAAGGTCAGTTCTCTGTTCATGAGATACAACCTGCCACCCCTGACCTAGCCACTCCACACACAGTCCTGCCTCTCTTTCCCAGCAGCCAACTAGAGGTTCCACATGTTTCTTCAAGAATCCAGGTTCAGGCTATACTTAAGATGAAATAATAACAATAATAAACCATAATCTTGCAACATTATCTGGAACAGCCCTTCTGCCCCTTGGCAGTGTCAGACCATGTATCTGTAGAAAGAGGGCTGTATTTGGAGTCACAGGACCCGGGTTCAAATCATGACTCAGTCAACTGTGTGACCTTGGTTGAAACATTTCACCTTTGGCGGCTTCTTCAGGTTCCTCATCTATAAAATAGGGTGGCTGGACTAGATGATCGCCACGACACTTAATAAATACAGTAAGTACTTAATAAATGCATGCTGTCTTACAATGTAAATGGAAAGTTTTTTTTTATTTTAACTGAACATAGTATGAATATAATGGCTAAGCTTAGTTTGGGAAAAGAGATGAGAAAATGCCTCTTTTCCTTCTCTGCAAAGGTGGTGCCCATGGACATGGATCACTGCATACACTGTCAGACTCAGCTGACTTGTTGGTTCAATTTAAAATTCCAGTTTGATAAACTGTCCCCCTCCCCTTTTTTGTTACAAGGCGGGGCAGGGAATGACATATTTGGAAATGAAAGTGATATAAAATGAAAGACAATTTAAAAAAGACCAATAAGAGGATATAAAATGTTCCCCGATCCATCAGATGCAGCTTGGACACACCCTCATCATGTGGTCCCTCTTCTCCAGATAGACACAACATGGATGGACATGGCCACCAAGCTCCCCGAAAAACATAAAATCCTCACCAAGAGAACGGAAAAGAATTTGATCAACGTCTCCAGGATCCAAAGCAGGCTGGCGAATGTTTTAAAGAATAATTTTTCATTGCCATCTTTTTTTTTCACATCACCCAGAGTTCCCATTATGGCCCATTATGCTAGCTCCCTCGAGCAGCCTCTCCCAGGGAGTCATCCCTTTTAACAAGAAACAAAAAAAAGAAGGCAAAAAAGTTGAGCGAAACTGAGATACTGAAAACATCTGATGCTCTGTGCAGTGTTCCACATCCATGGTTCCCCACCTCTGCAATGAAACAGGAGGTTGCTTCTTCTTGTGGCTCTTCTTTGTGGGGCAGGCCCATCTGAAAGCTTTCTGTATTTTCTACCTGACTTGGAGTGACAGCTTACTGTAGTATTAGGGACCCCCACCCCCGCCTCTCACCTTCCTTTTCCAGTTCATGTCACGTAAGCAGGTAGGGATTCCAAGCTCCTCCTGACCTATCCCCCTCTCGGGAGATACACCTCTAATCTGTCATTGCTCACACAGTGGATCCTGCCCCTGGCAGCAACTCCAGGGGGCAGCTGCACAAAGCTGGGGGGGGGGCGGGGATTGGAGATGACAAGTGACTTCTTCCTGCCCCACCCCTATCCACTCTGTTGTCAGGCCGGCCCTGCAAAGCCTCCTGGTCCCCAGCTGGAATTCCCAGCTGAAGGTGTAAACAGCAGGGATTTTCACCCACCCTCTATATCATTCCTGTACCAAGCACTGGTAGACAAGTAGCCGCCCCATGGCCTGTCAGCAGCCCCAACACAGAAGGGCTTAGTCTGCTAGCTGGTCATGTCTCCAGGTTGGGCCCGCACTATCTGTGTGGGGATCCTTATTCTCACCTGGGCCTGAGAGGACCCCCAAACTTTAAGAGTAAATACCTTCTAATTGCTCTGATTAATAAAATTGATTTTGCATAGCTTGTGTGTATGTATATATAAGAATATATGCTCACTCACACACATACACACACATATAATATATCCTGCAAATACATACATATGTGTAACTATACATGACAAGTGGCCCCATCCTTGTCCACTCTGTTGTCAGGCAGGCCCTGCAAAGCCTCCTGGTCCCCAGCTTGAATCCCTATGTTACACTCCCAGTAACTGCTCCATAGTTCTCAATAATGGCCAGTGGGCAAAATGAACCCTTATGTGTCGAGGCTGACAGGCCATGGAGCTGTAGAGAGTGGGGCAGCTGCTTGTCTACAGATGGCCAGGGCTTGGGACGGGAATGGAATAGAGAGGGTGGGTGAAAGCACCTGCTGTTTGCACCTTATGTAGACACGTATATACTAACAGATGCACACAGTGTCTCCCCCGTGAGCCCCCGGGGGGCAAGGGGGCATCCCCAGGGCTTAGCACAGTTTTAGTAGGCCTTTAATAAATGGTGGTTCGTCAACTGATGTCTCACTTTATAAAAGGTCTCCCCTGCTAGAACAGCAGTGCCTTGAAGGCAGGGAAGGACTCATTCACCTTGCCTTAATAGCCTGGGCACCTAGCTTAGGGCCTGGTACAGAGTAGGCATCTAATGAATACTTATGCATTTATGTGATGCTTGTAGAGCACTTCACAGATATATGGTAACTCTTATTTCACAGGAAATATTTAGCTAATGGAAAAACCGAGGCACAGAATTACCCTAGTCACCGGCTGAAGCCTAAACCAGTCAAAGGAGGGATTGAAAAATCAGAAGAACATTGTAGGTCAGAGCTAGTAAGGATCATCTATCTCAGAGGTTCTTAACCTGCTGTCGCGAACTTATTTTTAAATGTATTCTGCTAGCTTTATTTATATATGATTACATTCTTCTGTAATCTTCTGCATTTTTATTCTGCACATTTTCTAATGTGATTCTGAGATGGGTTCATAGGTGCCACGGCTGTGCCAAAGGGGCCATGTCACCAAAAAGGGTAAGAAGCCCTGATCTAGCCCAACAGTATCATTTTACAGAAGAGCTATCACTTACAAGTCAGAGATGAAGCAAGGTACCCAAAGTCACACAGCAGCAGACCTCAGATTCAAATCCCAGCCCTCTGATAGCAAATTCACTGTACTCTCCACTAAGAGGACACTGCCTCTTTGAATGAGGATCAGGCTTTGGCAAGCTTAAACAAACTTTTTTTGAAAAAAAAAAGAATAACTGGTTTTAAAATTTTAGTTAAATTGGATATGTTTTATTAAAATGTGAAAAGTCAACAAAAAGATAGTTTTTCTTAAAGTTATACCAAAGTGTAAAGTTATAAAAAGACAATAAGGGGTACCTTCTAATTATATAGTATTTATAGACAGCCCAATCATGCAGCCCTTCTGAAGAAGTCATATAAATAGGTCACAACAGGCCATGTACTATCTCTGGTTCCTCTTGCCAAAATTCTCAATACTTGGTAGCAAGGTCAGAGAATAATAAAATTTCAGAGCTAGATGGGAACTTGGAAAGGACCGAATCCATCCCCCATGTGAAACAGAAACTATCTCTATGGCATCCGTGACAAACGGTCTCCTGGAATACCCTCAGTGACGGGTATCTCACTACTTATCTGCTAAGGCAGCCCATTCCATTCTTGATGAGTGGCAGGTTCAGGGAAAAGGATTCTGCCCCTTTAAAGAGGGGCTGGCTAGGAAAGAGCAGCTTGACCTGGTCCCTTCTAAAAGAGCTAAGTCCTCTGGGCAGTGCTCCATGAAATCCAGTGGGTTATTGACTTACAGCTCACCATCTAAATTCCATCCTGGCTAGATACTCAATTCTACGAGGATATCCCCCCTCTATAGATGTAGATATTTTAATGCTAGAGTGGCAGAGGAGACAGTATTAGATTTAGAATCAGAGGCCTTGGGTTTGAATCCTGCTTGGGCCAATTGCTCGACCTTTCTAGGCCTCAGTTTCTCCATTTCTGAGAGTGGTTTGGGACAAGACAAGTCCAAATGTCCCAAATTTAATAACAGATGATCTGTGGTTCCCTATAGATCTGACAGTCAATGATTCGATATAAAGTTGTTTGTTCAATGATTCTGGACAAAACTATGGCCATCGGCCTCCTTGCCTCAAATGTCTCCCCTTCCTCTGCTCAGCTGCCTACAAACTGTGTCAATTCCTACTCTTTTATTACCTCCAGAATCAAATAGAAAGTTCTTTTTTGGCATTTAAAGCCATTCACAGTTGTCTCTGCTACCTTTCCAATCTTCTTACCCTCGATTCCCATCCATACTCCATGCTCCAGCTCACTGACCTTCACTTTTCTCATACACAGCTCAGCATCCCCTAACTCAACACTCTTGCCCTGGTGGGTCCCCATGCCTGGAATGCTCTCGCTCCTCACCTCTGCCTCCTGGCTTCCTTCAAGATTCACTCAAACCCTACCTTCCAAAGGAGGCCTTCCTGGCAGTCCTTCACCAACCGCCTTGCTTTCGCTCTGAGATCAGCTCCTGTTTACACTTATGTACCTTATTCTCATGTTGTGTTCTCCCATTAGAATGGGATCTCCCTGAGGACAGGACTGTGTTTTTGCCTTTCTTTGCACCCCTAGTCCCTCAGCACTTAGCATAGTGCCTGGCACAAAGGCTTAACCAATGCGTGGTGATGGGTTGATTGACTGATTTGAGAAATCTGCAAGCCTACCATGGATGCTCTTCAGGGACTGAGTGGCTCAGGGGAGAGGTTCACGAGCCACAGAGCTGCAAAGGCCATAAAAGATAATCTAATGCAACAAACTCATTTTACAAGTGAGAGAACTGTAGCTCAAAGTCACACAGTAGCAGAGACTCAGAGACTCAAACTCAGGTTCTTAAAGTTCACATCCAGGGTTCATTGTCTAAGATGCTTCTGCTAAGATGTCCGGAGCTTAGATTTGCTACTGTATCAAACAGGCAACTCCTTTAAGGCTGCCCCTGGAGGGGAGGAGGTACTGGGATTTGAAGCAGTAACCCAGGACCCCACAAGGAAGCTCAGGGCCTGCCTGGTCTAATCTTTCTGGGTTGGCTACAACTTTGCTTTCTTGCAAGAACAGTAACATTGACCTTTGTAGCCTGGAGTTGGCAGGGCCTGCTGAAGTCTTCTAGGTCAAAGCCCTCACTTGAGAGGTGAGGAAATGAGGCCCAAAGAGGAGATCTGATCTGCCTTAAGGCCACAGAGCCCATTTATGTTGGATCTAGCCCTCTTCTCATCGTGCCGCACTGTACGTAGGAACTTTCTTCACTCCCTTCTGGGAAGCTTATTCAATATGGATTCTAAGTTGCTAAAGATGCTGGTAGCAACAACTTGATACTGACATACTTATAAAGAAATTCTTTGGATCTGCCTTGGGCTCTTGGGTGAGACCAGCCCCTTTGGACAGGAGACCACAGCTTATACATCCAAACTCCTCCAAGATGTTGCATAGGGCTAGAAATCCCTTTCTCTCTCTGGGTATCAGTTTCCCCATCCGTAAAATCAGGAAGTTGGACTCTGAGGTCACTTCTAGAGATGTATGATGTTGTATGTGACCTTGGACAAGTCACTTTCCCTCCATGGACCTCAGGTTCCCTCTCTGTAAAATGAGCGGGTCAAACCTGATGGCCTCTGAAGCCCCTTCCAGCTCTCAATCTTTGATCCTGTGACTCCAAGTCAAGCTCCCCCACCAGGTAGTGAATTCTGCTGAAAATGTGGTGCAATGAATGACATGGCCAGAGCAGCTGCTCCAACACGGAAAGATTCGAGGGGATGAGACTGCTCTCAATGAAAAGGAATTTAACGTGTGGTGGAAGCTAACGCGTGCGAGTCCTGGTGATGCGGCGGGGTGGGGGATGAGTCCTCTGGCAACGAGGGCCAAGAAAGGAATTGTACACAGATGCAGCTTGGTAAGAACCCAATGCTACTCGAAGGAAACATTAGCATTCTTAAGTGTATGGTCGGGTTTGGGTTTTTGAAATTTCAGAAGAGAGCACCAAAGTGGATTTTTAAAAAATCAATAACTGGAAAAAATCGTTTTCCAACTTACTTGGGCCCTGGCAAAGCTTTCAGAACCTGTGCAAAGGAGACACAGCTGGGATGCAGTAGACAGAGCATGAGCCTGGGAGGTGGGCACCAGGTTTGAGTTACAGTTCTGCCACACACTAACCATGACCCTAGGCAAGTCCCTTCACATTCCTGGCCTCAGTTTCCCCCTCTATGAAATTGAGATTGGATGATCTCTGAGGTCTCTGTCAGCTCTAAGGCTAGGATCCTATGTGTGACCTTGAAAAAGTCCCTTCCCTTCTCTGGGCCTGAGTTTCTCCCTCTGTGAAACGAGGAGACTGAATGCTATGGTCTCTGAGGTCCCTGTCAGCTCTAGGGCTAGGATCCTATGTGTGACCTTGGAAAAGTCTCTTCTCTTTTCTGGCCTCAGTTTCCCCCTCTGTGAACTGAGGAGATTGGACAAGTTGGTCTCTGAGGCCCCTTCCAGTTCTAAATCCTACAATCCTATAACATTTACTCAGAGATAGCCTGTTAAATGGAACCAGCTGTGGCCAGCCCAATGACTTCATAAAATGTCAGCAGAAAAGGCAGGCCAGCCATTCCAATGAGGGCAACATCCCTTCAGGGAACACTGAAGACAAGAGCCAGCTTCTGGCACGAGGCACCAAGGATCCCGAGAAGGAGCAAGCTGAGGACCCAGAGGGAATGAGATCGAGCCTCTTCTGAGCTAAGCAAGTCAGAAGGTGAGTGCTTGGGACGTCTACTTGATGGCAGAACCCAGGCTCATGTGGCAGCACTGGCTGGTTAAAGGTAACAGCATGTGGAGGCCGGCCTCTTCAGCAGTTCGTCTTTGCCTCATATATATCCAAGTCCTCAGGCCCCAAAACCAGTGTTCATCCACTTTAATATGCTGTCTCCCTCTCTTTCCCTGTCCCTCTCCCCTCTCTTCCTCCCTCTCTCTCTCCCTCTGTCTCTCTCAGTCTCTGTTTGTCTATCTCTCCATCTGTCTCTGAATCTCTCTTTCTCTCTCCCTGTACCTCCTCCATCTCTGTTTCTCTTCTCCTTCTCCTCCTCCTCCTCTTCCTCCTTCTCTGTCTCTTTCCCTCCCTTTCCCTCTCTGAATCTATTTTTATCTCTCTGTCTCTTTGTCTCTGTCTCTCTCTGTCTTTGTCTCTCTCTCTCCTTGTCCCCCTTCGTCCTTTTCTCTCCCTCTCCATCCCTGAATCTCTGTCTCTGTCTGTATCTCTGCCTCTCTCCCACTATGAGCTGCTGCCTCTCATCAAATCTTAGGCCAGCTGTGGAAAACCTGAACCCAGACATCAAAGTGCAAGTTATACAGTTTACCTTTTCCGTACTTAATAGCTCTCTTTTTCCCTCTTGTCTTTCTGTTTAGACGTAACAGAACTGAAGTCATAGTGGAAGTCAATTACAAATTTTTATCTCGCTACATCTTATCTCCATGGTGATTTTTCATAATCACCATATTGCTGCTTCTTCAGCGAATCTAAATCTTCTGGTCCTAAACCTGCCCAAGCCTCAACACAGCTGAAAACTGGTGGAAGTGATGAGGCTGCAGTCCGATGGTCTAGCTTCCAGAAATAAGGAGGTGAAGCTCCCTCTGCCCTATGCCTGGGTACATCTCAGCCAGGCCCCACTGTTTAAGAAGTGGAGGAAGGCAGTGAGGATAGGCCTTCAATCTAGGCCATCCGAAGACTGGCTGAAGTAAGCGGGGATGCTTAGCCCGGGGAAGAGAAGACTCAGATAGTCCATAAGAGCTGTCACTAAGCATGTGAAGAAGGGACTCGATCCATTCAGTTTGCCCTCAAGGGGCTAAACTAGGAGTGATGAATGGGAACAAGTCATAACAAAGTAAATCTAGGCTTAATGGCAGAGAAAATTTCCTACAAGTTAATTAGAGCTGTCTCCAAATGGAAGGGCTGCCTAGGGAGGCTGTGGACTTCCCCTTTCCTGGAGGTCTTAAGTAGAAGCTGGAGCATCTCCTGGCAAGTAGGTTAAGGTTCCATGGCCACTGTTGACCTTTTCCACTCAGAAATCCAGCTAAGAACTACCCATCCCCTTCTGAACCAACCTCCATCTCAAGAACATTGGGGACATGATGAGAACCTTCCTGCCTCATGATTTATGTCATCATTTCAACTGACTAAGCTTCAAATCCACCCTTGCCCAGGCCAACATGTTTTCTATGGGATTAGAAACATGAAAAGACCATTTGCTATACAAACATCCACTTTGCATACCTTTCAAGAATATAGCAAATGGTGCGGCAAGAAATAACAAATACGAGGAATTTGGAGAAACATGGGAAGATTTGTATGAACTGATACAGAGCAAAGGAGTGGGACTAAGAGAACATTACGCAAGGAATTTGAACTATGAGTAATTGAAAAGCCATTAAAATTCTGGAATAAGGATAATTAGACATATCTCCTCCCCCCACCCCAACCAGAAAGAAGAGGAATTGTTAATATATTATCACGCCATGTTTCTCTATTTGATATTTGGGCTTCATATTTTCCTTTGCTACAAGGATAAATTCAATCAAGACAGTAGAAAGTGGGAAATGATGTGTGAAGACAAAGGGCGTCAGTAAAATCTGTATTTTTAAAATTATGCACTTAAAAATGATCTAGCACATAAAGTGAGAGGGGCCTATATTTTCCTGTTCCTTGTAAGATCTGGTCCCACATCAAGGCAACCTGCCTCATTACACGCTGCAGAGATGATTCTGTAAAGTTGTCCTAACGTTATAACTCAAAAAGTATCAGTGATGGGAAAAGTGCTTAAGGGGCCCCTGAGTTTCCCCAACTGAGGAACAGAAGGTCCAGAGAATGAAAAGGACTTGCCTAAAGTCGCCCAACAAGTTAATGGTGTGGGCTGAAATTTGAGGCACTGGGATCTCACTCAAGTCTCTTTTCCACTATCTCATGTCAATAAGCTCCAAATGCAAAAAGCTATCCTGAGAGTTTTTTCTTAAAGAAGAAGGACCCTTTCCTATGGCTAATACGAAAATCTATTTTGCATGATATAATGTGTATAACTGACATCGTTTTGCTTGTGTTTTCAGTGGATGCGGGAGGAGTGGGAGAGATGGACAGAATTTAAAGCTCAAAATAGAGAAAGAAAAAATGCCAAGCAATAGAGTTTTTTTTAAGAAAGGGAGGAAGAGCAGGAGGAGAAGAGAAGGAGGAGGAGATGGAGAAGAAGAAGAAGAAGAAGAAGAAGAAGAAGAAGAAGAAGAAGAAGAAGAAGAAGAAGAAGAAGAAGAGAGGAGGAGAAGAAGAGAGGAGGAGAAGAAGAAAAGAGAAGAAAAGAAGAGAAGCAGAAGAGAAGAAGAAAAAAGAAGAAGAGGAGGAGGAGAAGGAGGATAAAATAAGAAGAGAAGAAAAGAGGAGGAGGAGGAGAAGAAGAAGAAGAAGAAGGAGAAGAAGAAGGAGAAGAATGGGAAGAAGAAGGGGAGGAGGAGAAGAAAAGAAGAAAAGAGGAGAAGAAGAAGAGAAGCATAAGAGAAGAAGAAAAGAGAAGAAGAAGAAGAGGAAGAGAAAAGAAGAGAAAAGAAAAGAAGAGAAGGGAAGAAGAAGAAAGAGAAGGAGAAGAAAAGAGAAGAAGAAGGAGAAGGAGAAGAAGAGAAGAAAAAGGAGAGGAGAAGAAGAAGAGAAGAACAGAAGCAGAAGAGAAGAATAAAAGAAGAGAAGGAGAAGAAAGAGAAGAAGAGGAGGAGAAAAGAAGAAGAGAAGAAAAAGAAAAGGAGGAGAAAAGAAGAAGAGGAGGAGAAGAAAAGAAGAGGAGAAGCAGAAGAGAAGAGAAGAAGAAGAGGAGGAGGAGGAGAAAAGAGATGAAGAGAAGCAGGAGAGAAGAAGAGGAAGAAAAAAGAAGAGAAGAGAAGAAGAAAAGAAGAAGAGAAGAAGAGGAGGAAGAGCCCTTAATAGAGCGTAATAGAGGGTAAATCTGGCTGCTCATAGACCGAGTCCCCTTAGGGTGTTTCCACTTGACTGCTGGCATGGCCTTGGCCTTCCTTCTGTCTGCTCTGCGGAGCCATGGAGAACACTTTGTTTCTTTCCCCTGACAGAAAATGGCTAAGCACAAGACTAGTGGTGTTTGGAGCTAGGGGATGAACACCCAGGGTCAGTAGTGAGAATCCTCATAGGTGCATAAAACCAGCCATGGACTTGGAGTCCAGAGACTCCATTCCTGGTCTTGTTTCTTACACTCCCTCATGGCATGATCCTGGGGAGAGGGTCAGCCAAGGCCAGGAGGGGTGGAGGAAAGATTTTCCTCTATCTAAGCCTCAGTTTTCTCATTTCTATTTAGCCAACACAAAAACCAGCCTAGATTTCACTGACAATAATAATAGCTCAAATTTCTATAGTGTTCTCTAGTTTGTAAAATGCCTTCTTTATATTATCTCATTTGAGTCTCATACCAACTCTGGGATGTAGGTAGTGTTGTAATTCTCATCTTACAGATGAGGAAACTGAGGCTGACACAGAAGTTAAGTGACACATCTAGGGTCAAACACCTAATAATTTAGGCAGGATTGGAACTCAGGTTTTCCTGACTTTGAGCACCTTAATACTCTTCCTACCTTCATCCCCACGATCAAACTCCCTCTGCCAGCGCAGGTGGGCACCTTCTCTGTGACTTGGAGTCTAAGAGATTAAGAATATGAGTGATGTGCCCATGGTCAAACAGCCAGGTCTTCCTGATTTGGAGGCCAGCTTGCTAACCACTGTGTGAGCTTGCCTCTTTTGTGTAACAGGCATTCAAAGAAAACTCTCTCCTCAAACTTGAGATCGGGCTTTCCAGCTGGCCAAGCCCATCATTAGGATTCAACTTTCCTCTATTCTCCAGAAGGGGAAAAACCAAAACAAGCATGCTCCGAATTCCAAGTCCACCGAGACCAAGGCTTTAATCGAAACAGCACTACGGGAGGTCAAGACTCCAAGTTTCTTTCTTAGCATGTAATATGTGGCAATCTTGTTATTTCTAAATGCATTTCTGCTTTCCAGTGATCACAGGTTGTTTTTCTTTTTGTGTCCTATGGAGAGATCTCTTGATCCTATTATCTATGACCCCATAGAGTGGGATTTTTTTTCTCTGCTTTTATTTTTAAGCAAAACTTTCTGCCATGTCACTAAGTTTTCAGTAGACCTGGGTTCAAATCCTGGCTCAAACATTTATTAGGTGGTCGATTTGGGGCAAATTAATTCATCTCTGTGGGAGACTGCTTTCTCATCTGTACAAATCAGAGTAAGAATCATTGTCCAGCCTGCTTCCCAGGGTTTCTGTGAAGAAGGCACTTTGTTTGGGGCAGCTAGGTGGCACAGTGAGTAGAGCACCGGCCCTGGAGTCAGGAGGACCTGACTTCAAATTCGGCCTCAGACCTTAACATTTACTAGCTGTGTGACCTTGGGCAAGTCTCTTAACCCGACTGCCTCGCCTTCCCCCCTCCAAAACAAAAAGGCACTGTGTTACAGAAACAGGATTTGTACCAATTGTCATCATTGCTGGTTGGAGTTTTTAACTGGAACATCTCCTCAACCCCTCTTGGTTTGCATTTTCTCACCTGTAACATCACAGGGCTAGAGGAAATGAGTTCAAAGGCTCCCTGCATCTCTAAATCCTGTGCTCCTACTCTAAGATAGGCTGCCTGAATGCTCTAGTCCTATAACAATGGAAGGTAAGCTCCTTGAGGGCCTGCCCAGGCTCACAGGCACAGGATCACAGATATGGAGCTCTAAGAGACTCCATCTTATATAGAGAGAAAACGATTTGCTCCATCACACAGCTAGTGAATGTTGGAGGTGGGGCTCAAACTTGGCTTCCTGACTCCATATTCACTGCTCTATCCACTGCACTTTTGTCTTTCCAGGGCCTGGAACAGAATCTGGCACATAGTAGGTGCTTAAGAGGTGTCTGTAGAATGACTAGCATCCATATTATAATAAATAGTGCTAATAGTAATAGTAATAACAGAGATGTAATTCTTTGATGCTTAATTGCTATTCAGGAAATATTAAATACTTTAAAATATCATTATTAATTAAATATTAGATGCTGCCTGGCCTATAGTAGGAGCTTAATAACATCTTCATCACCAAACACTTATTAAGCTCCTACTGCTGTAGCTTAAATTACACAATGCCAGGCGCTGTTAAATATTTCATGGTCTTTTAGTATTTCATGAATATCCGCTATTCACTAAGTGTTGATTAAGCATCAAATGTATGTCAGGCAGCTAGGTGGTTCAGTGAATAGAGAGCTGGGCCTGTAGTCAGAAGACCTGAGTTCAAATGTGACCTCAAACACTTACTAGCTGTGAGACCCTCATCTTGTTTTCCCTGTTGGCCTTAGTCTCCTGAAAAAAGAAATGGTCCACAGGGTCCCAAAGAGTCAGACAGGAATGAACAACAACATGTGCCAGGCACTGTCCTAGGTGCTGAGGATATAGATGGACAACAGTGAAACAGCCAGCCCCTGCCCTCAAAACGTTTCCATCTGAGTCAGAGAAGCATAGACTTTAGAGCCGGAGGGGACCTAGCTCATCTAGTCCAAGCCTCTTATTTTACAAGGACCAAGAAGGTACAGAGGGGTTGCAATCGACTTCAATGGGGGGAGTTAGTGTACTGATTGATCAAGGGAGGGCCATGTTTCTTATGACCAAAGTGCTGCTTGCCGACAGGCGGTGATAGGAATGGAGAATCCTTCAAAGCCCAAACGAAAGAACACCTCCTCCAAGAAGTGCAGTGGAAAGAATCCCAACCTTGGAATTGGGAGACCTGTTCAGGAGCTCTGTGCCCACAGGCCGGTCACTTCCTCCTGTGTGCCTCATTTCAGCAAACTCCCTCCTCTGTTAAGAGTGATCTGCCCACTCCACTCCCCACCTCCAGCTACTAGGTTTTATAATTATGTCATGATTCCAGGCTCAGGAGTCCAAGGACCTGGGACCCAGTACCATCTCTGATGCATATTATCTTTGTATGTATGCCCTAGGGAAAGTCACTGTCCCTCCCTGGGCCTCAGTTTACCGCTCTGTAAAACGAGGGAGCTCTAGATCTAGGAGTCTATTTGAGCCCTTGGGTAAGTTTATTCCCCTCTCTGGGCCTCAGCTTCCCACTCTGTAAAATGAGAGGGCTAACCCTGGCTGGCCCCTGAGGGCCCTGCCAACTCGCAATCTGTTGGATTTCCAGTAGAAAAGAAACTCCTCTGATGGAATGTAAACTCTCTGTGGGAAGGGCTTACTTTATCTTGTCTTTGTGTCCCCATCCTTTAGCACATGCTTGCTGACTGAACAGATCTTGTCTGTCAAGAGCCTATTCTCTGCACAGTGCTGATGTCGAATGAATGAATGCCCAAATGAATGCACTAACGAATGTGTTGGTGAATGCACAAACACATGCACTGGTGAATGCACAAATACATGTGTTGGTGAAATGCACGAACACATGCACTGGTGGAAAATGCACGAACACATGCACTAGTGAAAAATGCAAAAAGCACGAACACATGCACTGGTGGAAAATGCACCAATACGTGCACTGGTGAAATGCACGAATACATGAGTTAATAAATGCACAAATATATGCATTAATGAATGCAAGAATACATGCACTGGTGAAAATGCACGAATACATGCACTGGTGAAATGCACAAATACATGCGTTAATGAATGCACGAATACATGCACTGGTGAAAATGCACGAATGCGTGCACTGGTGAAATGCACTAATGAATGCACAAATACATGCAATGGTGAAAATGCATGAATACATGCATTCAGCAATGCACAAATACATGCATTCATGAATGCACAAATACATGCGTTCATGAATGCGCCAACACATGCACTGGTGAAAATGCATCAATACATGCATTGGTGAAGATGCGCGAATACATGCACTGGTGAAATGCGTGAATACATGCACTGGCGAAAACGCACAAATACATGCACTGGTGAAATACACGAATACATACGTTGGTGAATGCATGAATACATGCATTAATGAATGCATGAATGAATGCTTCAATGAATGCACAAATAAATGTGTTGATGAATGCATGATTAAATGCACAAATAAATGCAGCAATGAATTCGTGAGTAAATGCATGAATTAATGACTACATAGACTTTAGGGATCATCTGGTTCATATGCCTCATTTGGCAGAGGAGGAAACCGAGGTACCGAGAGTGAAGTGATTTATCCAAGAACACAAAGTGAATTATTGGCAGAGCAGAGACTAGCGTTGCTCAATGTCAGTGAAGACTTATGGGTCCCAGAGAAGGCTCAACGCTAAGTAACCCTCAGACCTGGGCCTGAAACACACAAAGACTTTGTTCAAACCCTGCTGACACCTGCCACTCTCCACCTCTTCCACACCCCACAGATAAAAGAGAAGGTCCTGGGCACCCACAGGGCTGCTGAAGCCACAAATCCAAGACCACACTGATCATCGCTGACATATTGTTACCCCAAGCAAAAATAGGATGTGGAGCTCGGCCAATTTCCCGTCCTGTTCGTTTTACTATTTATTTGAACAGCAATCAGACGCCAGCACTTAGTGGAAGTACACTATCTCCAGTTACTTTTTAACAGACATCACCGAGCCTGATGAGTTCCAGATTTCTACTTGGTCTTAAAGGATGCTTTTCTTCCTTTAGATAATCTGGGAAAGGCGGAACTTGCAAGATCCAAGGTTGGGGGGAAGCTTGCCCAGGCATCTTGTCCAAATGTGCCCCCTGCCCATACTGGGAATGCTCTAAAGGCAGAGGGAGTCAACAACAACAACGTGGACTGATAAGAAGCAGGGACTGTGCCCACAAGTGCCCTTCAAGTTCTGTGTTGGCACTACCCCAGAAGCAGAGAGGTCTGGACTGTGGCACCACCCCAACTCTGCCCCTAACTTAGTATGAGAGCTCAAGAACGGGCCATTCCTTCTTGTGTCAAATTAGTCCACTGGAAGTCTCTTTCATTTCTGACATTCTGTATTCTAAGGGCCCTCCCAGGTTCTAAGGGCCCTCCCAGCCCCGACATTCTGATTCTGGGTTCTAAGGCCCCTACTAATTCTCATATTCTGGGTTCCAAAACCTCTCCCAGCTCTGACACACTCTGTTCTAAGGCTCGTTCCATCTCTGACATTCCCTGTTCTAAGGCCCCTCCCAATTCTGCTGCCTGTGTTTCCAAGTCCCTTCCAGCTTTAAATAAGGGTAGCAATGTGGTGCAAAAGAGGAAGTATTGGCTTTGGCATCAAAGGCCTTGGATAGTCTTGCCTTCCTCACTGTGTGGCTTTGCGAAAGTCGCTAATGTTCTCTGTACCCCAAAGTTCTTAATTGTAAAATGAGGGAACTCAAGGCACAGTGTGATATAGTATAGGTAAGGGGTGAGGAACCTGTGGCCTTGAGGCCACATGTGGCCCTCTAGGTCCTCAAGTGTGGCCCTTTGACTGAATCCCAACTTCACAGAACAAATCTCCTCTAGGTCCTCGAGTGCATCCCTTTGACATAATCTTCTGGTATAGTGGATACAATACTGTCATTGGAGTTAGGAGACCTTGCTCACCATGCTAATTCAGACATTAAGCTCAGTAGGACCCTGGGCAAATTATGTGACCTTGCTGCACCTCAGTTTTCTCATCTCTAAAATATACCTACTCCATCATAGGGCTGTTCTGAGCAACAAATGAGGTAATATCTGTGAAATGCTTTAGAAACCTTAAAATGCTAGCAGATGCTCAAATGTTAGCAATCTATTCTTGTTTTTGGAGATCACCTGATCTCCAAGGTCCCCTATCTAGCTCTGCTGTTCTAAGTTCTAAGATCCATTCTAGATTTAACCCCTCTTGAACCTGTACTCAGCCCCATGGCTGGTGGTCTGGCCCTGTTTCCATGGCAGGACAGCCTGGGGGCTGCCTCTTGGGAGAATGAAGCAGCCTTTATTTGAGAGGTGGCCCCTTTCCCTGGCCTTGTGGGCAAGTGAAGGAGGAGTTAAGCAGCCCATCTGCTGAGGCTGCCTGCTTGCCTGCCTGACTGTACACCAAAACCCAGCTGCTCTTGCTAATTTTAGCCCTCCCAGCCTGGAGCATTCCCTTTTAGCAAGGAACCCATAAGTGATCCCAGAAAGCAAAGCCATTAACAGAGGCCAGTCCCACAGTGGAGCTGGGTGGATATTTTTCCAAATCAGGAGACTGGCTTGGTGTATAAAGATAAGCCAGACACATAACCCCATACACCAACACCAGATCTGTCTCTTCTATACCCTGAGGATTACCCAGAAGCAGCTGAGGCCACCCAAATCCAAAGCTCACAGTCTGAAGGTTGTTAGGCCTTGTACCTCCCCCAAAAGAAGACCATTGAATCAGAGCTGGGGTGGCCCTTTGAGGCCATCTGGTCTCAGTGTCTTCCTCCGTAAAATGAGGAGGCCTAGATAACCTAGCCATCAAGATAGAAACAATAGTAACCATAACAAAGCTCAGCCCTGAAGAAGAGGGGAGAAAATAAATCTCTTTCCTTTCTTTTCCAAGGTAAGCTATGGACCATGGCTCTCACTGGCAGACTCCGTGGATGTGTCGCTTGATTCACTTTCACCCATTTGTTTAATTCTCTTCCCTCTTTCTTCTTTTTGTACCGTTTGTTACAAGGATCAAGGGAAGGGAAGGATATTCTTGGAAATAAAGGTGTTTTGAAAATGAAATATGCTAATAAAAATTAAAACCAACAACAAATAACAACATAAAAAGTTGGAGAAGGTGGGGAAGGTTGGAATAGATACTTTCACGAAGGGCCATTCCAGTCCAGACATTTTGTATTCCATGTTTTAAGAATCCTGCCAGCTTGGACATCCCCCATGTTTAGAGGATCGTGAATGCTTTCATTCATTCACAGGAAAATAAATCTAGACTAGCAGGGGCCTCAACAGCTAGCTAGGCCAACCGCCTCATTGGACCAAGGAGGAAAGTAAGGCACAGAGACATTAAATGGCCTACCTGTGGCCTCGTAGTTAGGAGGCAAGATTTGAACCTAGGTCTTCCTGACTCTAAGGCCAGCACCCTCTGCGCTATACCATACTGCTTCTCAGAAGGAAGGTCCTCCTATGTTTGAAGGTCCCCCTCGGCTCTGACGTTCTGTTTGACGATTCTAGAATCCAAGTGTCTAAATGGTATTGGTAGGGGCTATGGAGAGAAGGTTCCAACCCCTACACTTGGCCAGGCTACTACCTCTGACTCACCACTTCCTCTCCTTATGTCCAAAGGTGACGACTTAGGCTATTCAATCCCTAAATTCTTTCTAGCTTCAAATCCCATAATTTATAATGTTTGTATAACAATATAATCCCTTAAGTAGAAGGCCCCGGTTCCCAAGCAAGCTCTAGGATGAGGTTGAGGGGGATGTGGAGATGTAACTCATGCCTGGCCATGGAACACGTTCCTCTTGGCCTCTGCTCAAAGCATGGGACTTGCCCTAGCATGGGAATCCAGTCCTAGCCCATCCCCATCGCCACCTGTTAGAATCATCCTGTCTAACCTTTGAAGGTCTAGATCAGGCGCTAAATTATCCACAAAATCTTTCCTGATTCTTGCCCCCGATCCTCATTCATCTGGCAGTCATCCCCTCCGCCATCTCATCTGGTGGCACTTTTGTACCTCTCCCTTATCCATCTAGGCAGTGCCCTAATGGGAGGGCAGTGAGCTTAGTTCAGCTACTTCCAAGTCATGCAACCCTCAGTGAGTCACTTCATCTCACAGAGACTGTTTCTTCATCTGTATAATGGGGATAATAGTCACTTACACAACTTATATAACTTACAAAGTATAACTGTCCCCAAAGGGTCATTGTAAGATCATTATGTAAACCCAGAAATGAGACCTATTACCATATTCTAATGTGTGTCATAGTTAATTGAGTCCTTGTTTTAGGCCCAATATTAGACTGTAAGCTTCTTGAGGACAGGGATCAGGTCATTTGTGTCTGAATTCCCAATGCCTAGCTCAGTGCCTCTCACGTGGTAGGTGGCCTGGTAAATGTTGGCTGAATGGACCTCCAGATGGTTTTACTTTGAAGACTTCCTCTCCCAGGTGGCCTTAAGGCCTGAAGGCTGAGCACAGATGGGCTGAATGGGCTGGCTGCTCTGAAATGTCACCCCATATCGCAGCTGAACTCTCTCCCCAAGGATCATACTGAAGCCCAGGCAAAGGCTGACTCTGTGACCCCCAACTTTGGATATCCCAGACGAACGTCAACTCCAGGCTTCTGGGAGAATCCGAGATCAGCTGGGCTATTCTCAGTCTCGGCCTAGAACTGGTTATTCAGGTGCGGAGCAGAAGAGCCCAGGGCACTTTCACAAAGGGTATGTGGGGGAAACAGCAGCCAACATTCCCTCCCTTCCAATAAAAACAGGCCATGAGCCCATGTTGGGCGGGACCAACTGCCTAGGGTAGCAGCTGCTTCCTTAGTCTCTGTAGCCTCAGTATCTGTCACACAGCTCGGCAAAATAAGGATTCGGTGCTACCTGGTGGATAGAAGCAACCTGCAAACACCCAGTTACCTGCAAGTCTATGTAAAGCCAAAGTCTCCCAACCACAGTTGGTCATGTTTTGGTTTACGGTTTTTTTTTCACTTTTTAAAAGGGGGAAGGAGGAAGGGCACTTGGGTAATGTGCTTCCTGGGCAAGTCTGAGCCTGGCTTCCTGCCCCTTGGGATGGATCCGGGTACAAGTTCCATGAATGCATGACGCACACGTGGGTTTGCAGACCCAGACTGGCACTGGGTAGAGAGCACATGTGAGGAGCCATCCCAAACTGTCCTGGCATACATACAGAACAACGGCTTCACATGGCCAGTGGAACAGTCCAGACCTTCTCATGGCTTAGGATAGTGAAGAGAGCTGGGAGTCAGGAAGACCTGAATTCAAATTAAGCCTTGCATACTTCCTAGCTCTAAGTCCTCCACCTCCTCATCTGTAAAATAAAGGG
Organism: Phalanger gymnotis; assembly: GCA_028646595.1. Classification (NCBI taxonomy): domain Eukaryota; kingdom Metazoa; phylum Chordata; class Mammalia; order Diprotodontia; family Phalangeridae; genus Phalanger; species Phalanger gymnotis. The sequence continues at coordinate 48,660,125 of CM053628.1, read as the reverse complement.
ATTGACCCAGATGGTCCCTAACATCCTTTCTCATCCCAAACGGATGATCCCAGGAACCCCTCCGAATGGGGCTTTCAGTCCAAGACACTGGATTTTGTATAAAGGCCAGGGCTTGGCTTAGAAACACACCTGGGCAGGGGATCTCACCCACACCAAGAGATGGGGAGAAATTTTCCTAGGGAATGCCCCTGCTCCTGTATCTCCAGGATCAGCCAGGTAAATGGTCAAGGATACCCAGTTATCTTCAGAAGGAAATCGATAGCTAAGCATAATCTTCTAATCGCAAGAAACCCAGAGTCAAACAGGCAGATGGACTTCCTAGAAGGGAAGTATCCAAACCTTGCAGGCGTCTGTCCTGACCTGTTCCAGCTTGCTCTCTCCCCTAGGATGTAGATAGAGAGATGAACAAATGGAACTGACATTACTGAATGCTTGTCTGGGATAAATCATTAGTGGCCTTGAGCGAGGACACAGGCTCATGCTGTTCTCCTCCACCCCCCAAGCTGCCCTTCACTCCTTATACTCAACGTGAGGAAGAAGTCAACAGATGGAGGTTGGAGCCCCTCCCACCCCACGGTGCTAGACTAGGAGTTAGGGGACCTAGGTTCGAATTTTGGTTCAACTGTGTGACCTTGGCTAAGTAATCTTCCTTCTGTGGGCCTTGGTTATTACATCTGTCAAATGAGAGAATCAATGGAAGAACCTTTCCAACTTGGATATCCTATGTGCTAATGTCCTTTCTAGATATAAGATTCTATGGTATATGTTCTAATATCGCTTTCTTCTGTAATGTTCTATGTCTTAGGGCTCCTTCTGGCTCTACTATTCTATGCTCCGAGATCTGTTGCAGCTCCTAGATTCCATGTTCTAGAATCCCTCCCGGCTCTGACAATGTGTTCTCCAGGTAAATCAGGAAAGGTAAGGGAGAAGGCAGATGCTTTGGTCTAGCACTAGAGACAGGTATGTAAAATATTGGGAAGGCAAAGTCACAAGCAGCCTGGGGGGCAGAGGGGAAAGGGCCTGGAGGCTGGGGGAAAGGGCCTGGTAGCTGGAGGGATGGGGCCTGGAGGCTGGAGAGAAGGGGCTTGGAGGCAGCTATTGAAAAGAGACCCAGATTCCAGATCTCATTGCTCTCTCCAAAGATGAATGTAAACAATCTGGATTCCCAAATGCTTCCCCGATCCCTTCAATCTACTTGGACATGTACCCAATGGGTACTCATTATTTTACAAACAAAATGCAAGGGTTTGGCAGTAACCTGGCATAGTGCACAGACTGCTGGGCCTGGAGTCAGGAAGACTGGAATTCAAATCCAGCCTTGGACACTTACTAGTCATGTGACCCTTAGAAAGTCACTTCGCCTCAACTGTCAAATGGAGATCAAACCCCTACTTCGCAGGGTTATTGTGAGGATCAAACGAGATGATATTTGTAAAGCGCTAAACACAGTGCCTGGCACATAGCAGGTGCTGTGTAAATAGTAGCTATTATTGCTATGGTCATAGAATGCCAGAGCCAAAAGAGATTTTTGAGATCATTTACCTCAAGCCTCTTCATTTGAAAGATTAAGGAACTGGGGCTCCAAGAGAGGAAATCACACAGGATTTGAACAATGGAGTTAGAGGTCCTGGGTTCAAATCCAGCCTCAGACATTTACTAGTTTTGTGAGCCTGGGCAAGTCACTTCACCTGTCTGCTTTAGTTTCCTCAACTCTCAAATGATAATAAGCATCTACCTCCCAGGGTTGTTGTGAAGATCGACTGAAATAACATTTGTACAGTGCTCAGTATGGTGACTGACAGCAGGAACTTAATAAATGCTTGTTTCCTTCCTTCCTCCTTCTTTTCTTCCTCCCTCCTTCTTTCCTTCCTTCTTTTTCTTCCTTCCTTCCCTCTTTTCTTCCTATCTTCCTTTCTTTCTTTCCTTCCCTCCTTTCCTTTTCTTCCTTCTTTCTCTTTTTCTTTCTTTCCCTCCTTCTTTCCTTCCTTCCTTCCTCCCTCCCTCCCTTCCTTCCATGTTTCCTTCCAGCAAGCAGGTATGGACACCCTCACGTGGCAATGCCCAGGCCTTCTCTCCTGCCCAGTCCTTCCTCTCTGACCTTTGCTCCTTTAAACCATCCCCTTCTCTTTTACCTGGTTGCTATCACTTGGCCCTGCCAGCTTAAAATCCAACTAAGGGGGTGGGGCCAAGGCTCCTTCTGGTCCAGTGGCTAAAGAGCTTTGCAGCAGAGGGCTCTGGAGGCCAAGGCCAAGGCCATGGGAGTGGGGGTGGTGGGGGGTGGTAGGGTGGAATGTTACAGGAAGATAGACTTTGGCTCAGGGGAAAGAAGGAGCAAACTGGCCCACAAGGTCATGTGACCTGTTAACCAACCACCACCACACTCTCGGCTCATGGTCTCTAAATAAGAAATGAACTGTCCACTTGGCTTTATTATTTATTAATTCTGATCATCAGCTGTGGGGAATGGCAGAAGTGGGCATCCAGCCTCTAGTGAAACTGGTCTAGGGGAAGTTCCTGAAGTAGCCCAGTCCACTTCTGGACAGCTCGGATATTTTTTCCTGTCTCAGTTGGCCCCTCTGAGCCTTTTCTTTGCTGTTGGTTCTCAGGAGCCAAGCAGGGTAAATCTAATTTCTTTCCCACAGGACAGCCCTTTAAATACTTGAAGATAGTTGTCCTTCCTCCCAAATCCTTTATACTGCAAACTAAATACCCCCAGTTCCTTCAATCGCTTGTATGAGCTCTAGGATCTCAGATCTAGGGCTGGAAGGGACACCAGAGGCCAGCCAGCAAGTCCAATCCTCTTATTTTTACAGATGAAGAAACTGAGGCCCAGGGAGGGGAAGAATTGACTTGCCCAAGGTCACGTATGGAATCGTCAGTGTAGATAGAGGCTACCTAGACCCATTCCCTCATTTTACAGATGAAGAAACTGAGGCCCAGGGAAGGGAAGAAACAACTTGCCCAAGGTCACATACAGAATCACCAGTGTAGACAGAGGCTATCTAGTCTCATTCTCTCATTTTACAGATGAAGAAACTAAGGCCCAGGGAAGGGAAGAAACGACTTGCTCAGGGTCACATATAGAATCACCAGTATAGACAGAGGCTATCTATTCCAAGCTTTTCTATTTACAGAAAAGGAACTAAGGCCCTAGGGGGGTGCAGCGACTTGTCCAAAGTCACACAAGTACTAAGCATTAGAAGCAGAGTTTGAACTCAGTTCCTTAGAGTCAAGAGTTTCTTTTCACTCTACTGACCACATCATTCGGTCCTCTGTGGACTCAGTCCATTGTCCTCTTTGTGGTCACAGATGGTTCAGAAGGTCTGTCTGAGTTTATGAAGCTTTCCTTGGGATTGTGGGGGGTGGTCTGAGGTTTTCACTAACAAAACTGAAGTTTCAGTTTGCTTTTTGGAGATATTTGGCCTCCCCTGAATGGAAATGACCCTGCAGGCCACCTGAACCTCCCCCTTCCTAGCTATCACTCCTGAAAGGCCTGGAGGCCTGGAGCAGGGCAGGGAGCTGCTTCCTGCCTCTGCCTGCTCCCTGGCCTGGCCCTGGCATTCAATGCCAGGTTCATGCATAATTTATTTTCTATTCTGGTTAGTGCACCAAGGGCAACCACTTAACCGCCACCAAAGAAAAAAAACCTGAGTTACCTGCCCAGCTACAGCTGTGCCCTTCTCTACTTGCTAGCTGATGCCAAGCATTGGTTTCTGTCCTGATGCTCATGCAAATCAGCCTATAGATGACAGGGCTATGCACAGCAACCCTTCTGTCCCAACCCCCTCATCACACTCCAGAAACAGCTGTCTCACCTAGGGTTGGCCAGTAAGCCCTAGGGGGGGCGGTGATGAACCAGGGGATCACCTTTCCAGCCTCCACAAAACATCTCCTTCCCTCCAAGCTCACAGATTGAGAGCTAGTGGGGCCTTTCGAGGCCATTGGGTTCAACTCCTTCATTAGACTTATAAAGAAATTGAGGCCCAGGTGGTAAAGTAACTTGTTCAGGGTCACACAGCTAATAAATGTCTAAAGTGGGGTGTGACAGACAGAGTGAGCACTAAATAGTAGAGAAGGAAACTCCAGCTCAGGAGTAGAGTCAACCGTGAAACCAGAAACTGAACCTAGGTCTCCTAGTACCTGGTATGTGGCTCTGACCACTATCTGGAGCTTTCCTTTCTGATTCCCATAAATTCCTAGCTCTCAGATTTCAGTGGTTACAGTTTTAAAAGGAGCTTATGTAGATAGAGAGCAGATCCCAGAGAGGAGAAATGATTATCTGTTGTATGACCCAAACTGTCAGCCTTAGATTGGCACAGGCAGCAAAGCTCACACCCACCCATGCCACAAAACCTGACAAGATCCAGAAAATACTCCAGTCATTACAAGGCGGGGGAAGGAGCTCCCACAACCAGCAGGGGCCAGGAAGAAAGAAAGGAAACTCACCAGCCTCCCCTGAAAACACATCCCTCTTTATTACTGTCCAAGGTACCAGGATCTTTTCGGGAGCCACCACCCGAAGTTCCCACCTTGGGTGTCATCTTCAACTCCTTCTCCTCCTCTGCCCCTCCCCAGATCCAATCAGTTGCCAGATCTTCCAGTTTCTGCCTTTGCTCTCTCTTCCACCCTGCCAGCTTAAAATCCAACTAAGGGGGCGGGGCCAAGGCTCCTTCTGGTCCAGTGGCTAAAGAGCTTTGCAGCAGAGGGCTCTGGAGGCCAAGGCCAAGGCCATGGGAGTGGGGGTGGTGGGGGGTGGTAGGGTGGAATGTTACAGGAAGATAGACTTTGGCTTAGGGGAAAAAAGGAGCAAACTGGCCCACAAGGTCATGTGACCTGTTAACCAGGTCTCCATTCATGCAGACATCAACCCTAGTTCAGACTCTTCCTTGGACAAATGCACAGACTCCTAAGTAGACCCCCTCTCTCTGGTCTCTTCCCACTCGAACTCATCCTCCCCTCAACTGCCAAAGTCATCACCCTAAAACTTAGATCTGACCCTGTCACCTCCTCCTCCCCCTCTTGCCTGCTTCCACCACTTCCTAAGCTGCAGGGGCTCCCTATTATCTCCATGATTAAATGTAAATTGCTTTCTGACACAGGGAGAGCCCTGCAGAACCTGGCTCCATTCCACCTTTCTAGCTCGCTGATTAATGATTGAGATCTGAGCTGTTCCATCCCCAAAGAAAGGGATAACCCAGTCTTATAGACAAAAGACCAAGAAGAAAGAAAGAGTGAAGAACATAGTTCATAAGTCTGGGAGGGCCCTTAGAATAGGGAATGTCAGAGCTGGGAGGGCCCTCAGAATAGGGAATGTCAGAGCTGGGAGGGACAATAGAACCTAGAATGTCAGAGCTGGGAGGTCCCTTAGAACACAGGATGTGTAATGTTAGGAACAAATAGGCCCTTAGAAATCCTGTAGTCCAAGGCCCAGGTTAAGTCACCAAACAGGTCAGTGACAAAGTCTGGCTCAGAACGCAAGCTTCTGGCCTTCCTAGGCCACCATTTGTTTCATTCACTATTATCCACATAAAAGCACATTTCTTCCATTCTCTAAGATGTCCAAAGAGGTCTCCTGTAGTATGGAGCAGAGGTGTCAAACGTAGCCCGGCACAGTCAGCTGATCACTCCAGAGTGAAGCTAGAAGCATATTCAAGTGTAATTGGGAAATATTTAACAAAACAAATAAAAATACACTAGAATATGGCTATGTTCATCTGTGATTTTCTAAGTCAATATGGGGCCTGCAGGGAGCCTTATGGACCATTTGGTGGTCCCTGTTTCTACTTGAGTTTGATACCACTGATGCAGGGAATGCAAGTGTTCCCCTCCCCAGCCCACCCCCATTTTATAATTAAGGAAATCGAAAGCAGAATTGGTCCTGAGCCTTACTCAGGGCCATGAAGTTAGTCAGTGGCAGAGCTGGCCCTCAAGTCCGGGCCTTAACTCCACTGTACCAACCAAGTGGCTCTCCAAAAACAAGAAAAGAAACCAGGTTCTTGGTTTTGCCTCTCGTCCTGCCCCCAAATTCCACCTCTAGTAGGAAGATAAGATCAAAGATAATTTTCAAGGCAATCAAATTGTTGGGCTAAGAGACAGAGAGAGAATCAATTATCTGCCTAGGACCTAGAACCTAGAACATCTCAGGGAGCCAATGAGGCTGGAGTAGAGCATTGGATTCAATGTCAGAAAACCTGATTCCAAATCCCCATTCTCCTACTTATTATTATTATGGACTTGGGTCTCAGCTTCGTCCTCTGTCAAGAAAGGAATATGATCTCGAAGGATTTCTCCAATTCTCAATCTATGTTTCATGAACTTGCCTTCTAGAAAAACTATGAATTCTTCCCCTGGCCCAAGATGGACAGTCTGCTGTTATTACAAGTAGAACCCTGGGTATTCCATTTTGAAAGAGAACAGAGAAAGGAAATTGGCTTGAATTCCCCCAAGAATTTGCTGGGCCATAAAGAATTCTTTGCCTTTGATGGTATTTAGGCCCAAACACCACAGTCCGTTATGGACTCTCCATCTTAAAAGACCCTTAGGAATAAGAGAATATTTTGTTTGGGATAGTTTTAAGTATAATGGGATGAGAACTGGACTCTCTCCTCCCCTTCCCTAACCACCCTTGCCCTGCTTTGTTCTCAGAGGAGGACCTCCCCTCATATTTTACTTAGAAAATCTCAGCAATTTGCCCCAGCTTCCTCATTCACTTTACCTGACCTTTTAACACTCCTCGACCTTGTGCCCCACTGTCCAACACCCCCCCCCCGGAGGTGGTCCCATCTCTACCTGTCTCTTCCAGCACATACTCTCCCTGCCTCTAGTTTTGGGGATGTCAAACTTCATGAACCTGTGGATATCCCCCATAAAGTTGCAAAGGGGTAAACTGAGGATTGATGTCAGGAAAAACTTTCATAACAATGAGCGTGGGTCTAAGTGTGAAACAGGGTGACTTGGGAGGCAGTGGGTTCCCCCTCACTGGAGGTCTTCAGACTAGAGATGATCCTTATGGCTGTCGTTGTGTTTGTCCTTTGTTTTCGAAGAGGACCATGGCATCAGGGAAATGATGACCTGACTTGCAGTTGACTTTGATTTGAGTGAGGCAGGGCTGTGCAAGGTCACCAGCCTCACTTTCTCCTCCAGAGCCATCTGGGTCCAGTGACCAGATATTCATCAAGGTGACTGGAGATGACCCAGGATGCAATGGGAGAATGTGGCCCTTTTAGGCTAAGGCCTTTTCCACTTCTCACGTAGAGCAAGGTAACGTCCATTCAGTGAATAGGCCTCTTTAAGAAATGAATCAAGGGATGGCCCCTTTAATTAGAAAAAAAAATGTCAAGCGGGGAGAGGAAGACCATCAGGGTTGCTGTTCCAAAGAGAAACAGTTACCATTGACATGCACTCTAAGCCAGGAGGGCCCAAAATACAGCCATTAAATAGAAGCAGGGACCAATGAGTGCCAATCTATCCTTATGGTGCCATTCAGCGCAGAAGCCACCTTCTACTTTCTGAGGTCTCTTCTGACTGCTATTCTATGACTGTATCTAGTAACAGAGGAGGGAGGCTCTCAAGGTCTTTCCCTGCTGTCTGAGTTCTAGAGATCTAAGGGACTGGAAAGAAGGAAAGGCGCTGGCTTAAATGGGAGGCCTTGCCGGTTTCTGCAAGCACAGGCTCTTTTCTGAATGGACTTAAGAGTCTGTACTTTCATTCTCATTTACAGAAACTCCTCAGGGGCTGATCTTGGAGCTGGGAGGGACCTCAAAAGCCATTTAGCTCATCCCTCATTTTACAGAGGAAAGAAAATGAAGTCCGACTTAAAAGGCCACATAAGTTTTAGGGTTAGAGCCAGGGTCTGAAGCTTGGCCTCTGACTCCAATTCCTTTCTGCCTACAGACAGCCTTGATAAGAGCAGGTGAAAAGCTGCAAACAACAGCTCAATAAAAAGTTTTTCCCATGGATTTTTGATTTCCTTTGCTATATTATAACAATTAGAACGCAAGCAAGCTAAGAGACGGGATTTTCCCTTTTAAAAGTTCAGAGTAGAGAGAGATATAAATTTACTAACCAGGGAAGGATGGCAATAGGGGGTAGAGCGCTAAACTTGAAATCAGGAAGAACTAGGTTTGAATCCTGCCTCAGACACTTAAGAGCTATGTGACCCTGGGCAAGTCACCTCTGTTTCCAAATCTGTAAAATGAGAAAGTTAGTCTCAAAGACCTCTAAAGATTCCTTCAAGCTCTTAATCTATGACCCTATGAAAGAAGTAAACAGAACAAAGAAATACACAATGGAAATGGAAGAAAAACAACAAATCAATTGAAACTGAACACTATGAAATTATAATGACCCAGCCTAGCCCCAAAGAAGAGACAGAAGGCACCTCTTCACCCCTTGCAGAAGCGTGGGGCAATGGATGTGGGGTCATCGCGTATGCTATCAGACTTTTTCAATATACTGGTTAGTTTCACTGAACTGCTGTCTCTACACCTTCTTCCTTTTATAATTCTTTATGCTAAGGATTGGCTCCCTGGGAAGGACTGGGGAATGCAGGTGAAGGAAAAACAAAGATATCGATAAAAATTTATTTTTAAAAGAAGTTCGAAACGAAAGCAATAAAGCCTACCTAGCCCTCAGTAGCATTAAACTAAATGCTGAGTCTTCAGAAAAATTAGCAAGACTAATCACTATTTAAAAAAAAAAGAAAACATGTTGGTAAAGGTCAGGAGACCAAGCATAAGCCAGGGCTGCTCACTGCAGAGGCTCCTGTCACTGCTGGGTCTGAGCAGAGCGTAAAGAACTTGAAACGAAGAGTGCGAAGAGGATTGCATTTAAGTCAAATGACCTGGTTTCCAATCTTAGCACATCTACTTAGTTCCTGGAAACCTTGGGAAAGTCACTTAACCTCTTAGAGTCAATTTCGACATCTGTAAAATGAGCAGGTGTCAGAGCTTCCCTTTGGATGTTAGGTTTTATCCTTTGTTCTTCTTTAAGAAAGAGCCTTTAGTCATTCTAATTGCTGGACCTCAGAGAGAGGGTTGCATTGTCTTGTCAAGTGGCTGTTTTCAACTGGTGGTTTCACAGGCTTGTTCTGCTAACTAACCTGTTCCTTCTTTTTAGGTAGGCTCTTTCCCTAATGCAGGCTGCTATTCAATTCCCTATGTACTTTGTGGAATAAACATGGGAGACACCAAATTGATTTTCTGACCACAGAGAAGATAATTAGGGCTGGAGTGGTGTGTGAAAGCATCCCGTGTCATTCATTGGTGGTGTCTTCCAGATGCCAGTGAGACTGGGGAAAAGTATACTGGAGTGTAGCTTCATACTACAGCTGGTGGCTGTGACTCAGGATGTACATATCTTATAAGTTAGGGGACCCTCATCCCTATTCCTGGAATCCTGGCTGAGTCAGTCGGCTGAGGCTTAGCTTAGCTCGGAGCCTCGGCTATTAGTCTTGTACCCTTCGTGTTTATGGCATGACTATCAGCTACTACTTTCCGTTTCTCAGTGAATGCCCCACAAGTCATGTAGATTCACCTGTCCCCAAGGGGAGAAAATTAATGCTATCTCTCCTTTCCATTTAATTGATGTGTACTTAATGAGGGCTATGAGAATCAGTGAAAACAGTATTCTACTTGGAGTCTGAAGACCTGGATTGGAGCTCTGGCCCTGCCACCTGCCTCTGAGTATGACCCTGGACAGGACACTTCTCTCTTGGCTTTAGTTTCTTCCTCAAGAGGGTCAGACAAGATGATGTCCCAGGCCCCTTCAATTACATTCAACAAACACATCTAAGGGCCTACTGTGAATAGAGAACTAAGAAAAGTACAAGGCAGATATAAAGTTTTGAAAGGAAAGTGAAAATAAACTCCCGTCCCTGACATCATGAAGCTTATAATCTACTAAGGATTCTAATTCAATTGATTTCTCTGTACTTAATAGCAACAAGGTGGCACTGCAGTGGATAGGGCACTGGGCTTGGAGTCAGGAAGACCCGACTTCAAATTTGCCCTCAGAGGCTGTCTAGCTAAGTGACTCTGGGCAAGTCACTTCACCCTGTTTGCCTCAATTTCCTCATCTGTAAAATGAGCTGGAGAGAGAAATGGTAAACTGTTGCAGTATCTTTGCCAAGAAAACTCCAAATGGGGTCATGAAGAGTCAGACACAACTGAACAATGACTGAAAGGCAACATCACTTCACAGAATGGCAGAGGGAGGAGGGACCTTAGGATACAGACTATCAGAGTAGAAGGCATGAGAGGATTTAGTGCTGGAAGTATGTGACCTTCAAGATTATCCAATTCAGAGGGTCTTAACCTTGGGATCTGTAATTTTGTTTACTATTTTAAATAACTGTATTTTAACATAATCGGTGTCTTTCATAGACCTGTACATTTTATGCATTTAAAATCATTCTTTTGAGAAGGAGTCCATGACACAAAAAAGATTAAGAAGCCTTGATCTAATTCTCTTGTTTTACATATGAGGAAACCAAGACCCAGAGAAGATTCTAACAGATGCATTACCCATAAATAGCAGAGCTGAAAAACCCTGGTTCCTCTGATTCCAAATCCTAGGCTTTTTTTTTTTTTACTATACTGTGTTGTCTCTCTAGGACGCACCTGCAAGATTAATTTTAATAAGCTAATTAATTTTTAAAGATTAATTTTCTTACTCCATTTCATTTCCAATAAGCATTAATTGGGCACCTATATTCTCAGCTGGCAGGAGGCAGCTCAGGCAGCAGCTAGGTGGCTCAGTGGATAGAGCCCTGGGCTTGGAATCAGGAAGACCTGAATTCAATCTAGCCTCAGACATGTACTAACCTTGGACGAATAACTTAACCTCTCTTTGCCTAGGAGGCAGCTAGATGGCTCAGTGGATAGAACGCTGGGCCTGGAGTCAGGAAGACCTAGTTCTGTGCAACTGGGCAAGTCACTTAACCCTGTTTGTCCCAATCCACTGGAGAAGGAAAGGGCAAACCACTCCAATGTCTTTGCCAAGAAAACCTCATGGACAGTAAGGTCCATGTGGTCACAAAGAGTTGGACATGGTTGAATGACTGAAACAACAATAACGCAATTCTCAGGTGGTCTTTCTTTTTGGGATATTGAAAATTATACTTGTCTTACTTGCCTTCTGTGGTCAATCAAGAGAATCAAATGAGAAAAAGTATTTGTAAACAACCTATAGCTTTGGAGGTATTCTTTTAGCTGTCATTAGAGGAGGAGGCCTAGTGTCTACCCTCAAGGTGATTTCAATCACAGCAAAGGGGTAAAGCACAGAGGCAGATCAGACACCAAAAAAGGGACCTTGTCCTAAGGGAAGGGCCTAGTGGAATCCTTAGTCAGTGCTAAAGCCCTCAAAAACGGAAAGCGGATTATGGACTGAGTTGGCAACAAAAGGCTTCTTAGAAGAGTCAAGGCATAGGGAAGTGTCAAAGTGTTGACTGCTGGAAGAGCTTGGGCAAAGGTGTGGAGGTGGGACACATGGAAAGGAATGCACAAGACACATCTGGGGCACAGTGAATAAACTAAGTGAGTGAACCTGGCCTCAGTGGAGAAACTGGAGCTGTGAGAAGTAGCAATGGGCAGCATGGCAGGATTGGCACCTGCATCCTTGGAGAATGGAGAGCATTAGTACTTTAGAGCTGGGAGGATGGTTAGAGATCACCTGGACTCTAGAGTAAGCACATCATTTCACCGAGCCAGACAATGGAAAAGCCCACTGGATATAGAGTTGGAGGCCCTCCACTTAAATGTTCCCAGCCCTGCTACTTGGTACTGTGAAACCCTGGGCAAGTCATTGCACATGTGTGGATTGGAAGGTGTGGAGCAAAGGAGTAAAGCTTCAATTTTCTCAGTAAAGTAGCAAACAAAGTTATCTGCTCAGAGAGAGAGATGGCCTCAGTTGCTCCTTCCAATTCAGATATCCTGGCTCTCAGTGCCTAGGGGCCCAGCAAATGGACTGAGATCACACTCCCTGGCCTTGTCCAAAATGGTGGGGGGTGGGGGAAAGGGGGAGGTGAAGCCCACCTCAATGACGCCTCACGGACACAGCAATCATTAGGCCTCAGAGATACCGGGTTCTCTGGTATCTGATTCTCCTTTGAGGTATATGCCATCTCAGTCAAGTCAGATGCTCATTTTTTGCAACACTGTCCCATCCTGACAACCACACAGTCACCCTGTGATGGGACTGGGGATCATGAATTGTTTACTCTCCTCCTTTGGCTAATGTTCAAGGTCCTTCTCTGCAGTTCACATGAGAGGGCTTCGATTCAGCCTAGCAGCTGAGGCAAGTGGCTGCTGCTGTTACTTTATCTCCTTCATTTGTTACTAGCTCTGGGAAGCAGGGGAGTATGGGAATAGAGTATGAGGAAAGGAGATTGGTGGGCTATCTGGAGATTGAATTTCTCTGCAGCAAGAAGAACTGTCCGAGTTACAGTTACCCACTGAACAGCAGGGACCAGCTAACTCCCGGCTCTGGGCCCTTACAGCACTGTCTCAACAACAACTCAGGACATTTCTGAGGAAACAAAATGTAGATGGATAAAGATCTGTGACTAAGGCAGTGGAGAATCTCTAGATTCTGGAGTTGGATTCTGAATGCTGAGAGGTTCTACCCTTAGGTATACAGTGATCGATTTGAGATAATCCTCTTCTTCCCACAGCCTACCTACCCCAGACACCACCTGACAATGCTTCCCAAAGAGTTCAAGGCTGCAACAGGGCTCAGAATAAAGGATGCAGAACTAGGAGAGCCCTTAGAACAGAGAATATCAGAACCGTGAAGGACCACAGAACAGAAAACGTATGAGGGAGCTTGGAACACAGAATGTCAGAGATGGAAAGGGCCTTAGAACACAGAATGTCAGAGATGGAAGGGGACTTCAAACAGGGAGTATCAGAGCCGGGAGAGAACTTAGAACCAAGAATGTCGGCACTAGAAGAGACCTTAGAACACAGAATGTCAGAGATGGAAAGGGCCTTAGAACACAGAATGTCAGAGATGGAAGGGGACTTCAAACAGGGAATGTCAGAACTGGGAGAGAACTTAGAACCAAGAATGTCGGCACTAGAAGATGCCTTAGAACAGGGAATGTCAGAGATGGAAGGGACCTTAAAACATGGAATACCAAAGCTTGGAAGGATCTTAGAACAGGGAATGTCAGAATTGGGAAGGGCCTTAGAACGGGGAATGTCAGAGCTGGGAGGGGCCTTAGAACGGTGAATGTCAGAGCTGGCAGTTTCCTTAGAACAGGGTGCATCTGAGGTAGGCCTGGGGAGGGAGAGATTTAACTCAATTGATCACTCTCTACCTAAGAGTAGAACCTCCCCAGCATTCTAAATCCAACTCCAAAAGCCAGAAGAGATTCCCAGACATTCCCACTGCCTTATTTGCCCAACACCGGACTAGGTGCTGGAATGCAAAGACAAAAACATGCAACGAAGTGCTTTCCTCCTACTGGGGGAAACCACGTGTACACAAAGAAGTTAATCTAGAATATAAATGAGGTTGTTTCTGGAGAAGAGGGGAAGCATTAGCATCGGGGGAGGGGGTAGGTTTCCCATAGAAGGTGGCACCTGCATTGGAGTCTCTCCTCCCAAAAGCACCACCTCACCACCAATCTGTTGATGGACAATGATGGACTTCCCCATTCTACAGATGAGGAAGCCAAAGGTCAGAGAGGCAAGGAGTTCTGCCACAGCTCATATAGCTAGTAAGTATTGGCTAGGTCCCAAGTCTAAGACTCTAATTAAATCTGACATTTCTATAATCCTTTGGGGTTTGCGAGGGATTTGCCGGGTGTTATCTCACTTGAGCCTCCTAACAACCCTACAAGGTGTCAGAGATGTTATCCCAATTATACACGTAAGGAAACTGAGGCTGAGAATGATCTGCGCAGGACCAGACTGTGAGGCAGGATCCGAATCCGACTCTCTCTCTTCTCACCTGGCAGCATGCTGCTTCTAATTAATACCACTTCCACCCATTGTCATTGTGCCCTGAGAGCTGTAGGGTTTTTCTCATCCAAACCCTAGGAAATAATATTATAGCAAGTAGAATTTTAGTGGAAGGAGCATGGGGTTTGGAGTCAAAGGTCCTGGCTTCAAATCTGTGCTCAGTCACTAATCACTGGTGTGACCTTGGACAAGTCCCTTCCCTTCCCTAAAGTTTAGTTTCTTCCTCTGCAATAACACTGAGGAGACTGGACTGCATCATCTCTGGATTTTTTTGCAGCCCCAATGACTTGTAAGACTATGGTCTACCAGGGGTGGGGAACCTACAGCCTCAAGGCCACACGTGTTCTTCCAGGTCCTTGGGTGAGGCCTTTTGATGGAGTCCAACTTTTACAGAACAAATCCTTTTATTAAGGGGATTTGCTCTGTGAAGTTTGGATTCAGTCCAAGGGCTGCATTTGAGGACCTAGAGGAGATCTGTTCTGTGAAATTTGGATTTGGTCAAAGGGCTGCACTTGAGAACCTGGAAGGCCTCGAGGCCACAGGTTCCTCATTCCTCGTCTTTTCTTGTTGTTGCCACTTACCACCTGTAGAACCTAAGGGAAGTCCCTTAACCGTTTCTGGGCCTCAGTTTCCTCCCCTGTAAAATGAGAGGCTTGGACTTGCCCTCCAAGATCCCTTCCAGTTCTCGGTGCAAACCCGCCCCACTGTGCCACACTCTCCAGGGCACCCCTGCTTCTGAGAGTCTATCTGATGCCTTTCTGACATTATTTCAGAGTAACCTAAGTTGCCTGTGGCCATCTATATACCTTTGGCCCAAATCCCACCAGTAATAAAAGGTCTAATTATTATAAAATTAATACCCAGCCAGCTGTTTCTCCCTCCTTCCCCTTTGCGCCACAGCTAAGAGTAGCTACACGATAACAAGGACAACCCCAGGTCTGTCTATTTATTTAGACAGGGCTATTACTACTTGTGTGATTATGACCACTATTGTGTTCTGAGAACAGGATAAAAGGTAGAGAAGAAGGAGCAAGGTTAGCCAGCAGAAAGGAGTTCCTGACTGGCAGGATTGAGAAGTACTGAGTTCTCAGAGACTCCACCCTGGGGTGGAGGGAGGAGGGATCTTTATGACTCAGTTGGCCAGTGATTGTCCTAGGTTGGGGCCATGGGCTCCGAGAGGGAAGAAGGCCCCGTGAGCAGTGGGTTCGAGGCCTTCCAGGGTTAGGCCAAGGAACGATTGGAGTAAAGACCGAGATGGCACAGGTGGCTCCATTTCATGATCAGATGCCAAGCCGGGGGAAGGGGAAGGGCCAAGCTGGTGCTGATGCACAGAGACTCAGCTCATCTCTTGTACCCGCCTTTGAGCCCCCCCACCTCCACCCCACCCTATGCTTCCATTTTGTTCTACCAGTGGCTGAATCGCTGTCAGAATTGCATCAGCAAGAAAACAAACGTCCTTTTGCACCGAGCCCCAAAAAACGGCGCTTCGTTTCATAGTTACATAGAAACCTGATGCTCATAAATCGTCCTTCATGTGCCTAGGACGACAGCGGACCACAGATTTATGAGCTTCTTGCTGGAAATCTGTAATAGTATCTCCCACATTAGACCGAGCCTGTTCAAATGGCATTTCAAGGATTGCGTTCTGGATGTTAAGGAAAAATAATCCAAGCAACTCATCGACTGCCTTCTTTTTTTCTGAGAAGCTCCCGCGGCCCTTCCAAGTGCCTTCTACTCTCCCAGATTCCCCAAGAAACAGGCTCTTTCTGAGAATCACAAACTGACTCAGAAGGAAGTCTCTTCAGCCCCCAAACACTTTTTGCTACAGACCAAAGGCTCGTCAGGCCGGCCCACACTTCCCAGGATCGTTCTAGAATCATCTAGAATCAATCTACGAGCATTTAAAAATGTCTACCTTGTGTCAGGCACTGTGCTAATTGCTGGGGCTACAAAGACAAAAATGAAAAGAGTCCCTGCCCTCAAGGGGCTTATGTTCTAGCAGGAAGCACAACATATGTGAGTATATGCAAGGAGTTATTTTGGTCCAGACCTGTGATTTCATGGGTAGTAAGCACTCCATAGTGAACAAACGTCTCTTACCAATGAGAGATGAAGTCAAGTCAATGAACACGTATTAAGTGTTTCCTATGTGCCAGGCACAGTGCTAAGCGCTGAGTACTCTGTTAACATCAATACTTGTTCCTCTGTCTTACTGCCCTGGGACATAGTATATGTCAGAGGCAGGATTTGAACCCGAACCTGGGTCTTCCTAACTCTGGGGCCTGTTCTCTGTCTCCTACATCATGTGCCTCGCATAACTAGGCCCCTTCAGCTCACCGACTCCGCCTCAGTATTATCCTGGGTAAAGCAGAGGATGGCTTGCTAGGTGGAGGAAGGACCACAGCACCCTAGAGGAACCTTCTAGGCCAACCCCCTCATGTTACAGATGAAGAGCGGGAAGCAACTTGCCTGATCACTCCATGGGGAGGAAGTGTCAGCCCCGGGATCTGAACTCAGCTCCTTTGAAGGTGATACAAAAAAAAAAAAGATAGCAGTAATAACTTTGCAAGAACAGAACAACATTTTTTGTTCTTAAAAGAAAGCGCTCCAATATGGAAATGTACTGTATGTCAGTTTGTTCAATGACCCCACTGAGCCTCAGCGCCCTCATCTACAAAATGGGGAAAGAATGGACGGAACGCAACCAGCCCTACCTGCTTCATGAGGCTTTTGTGACAATCCAGTGGGATGAACGGGTAAAGGTTTTTAAGGCTTTAAGTACTATGTAATATGTCAAAAAGTACCATAACAAATTCCCCCTGAGTACTACTCTTTGTGCTCACAATTAAGGCTTCTGGCCCGTCCCCAGCCCCCTAGGAATTAAGACAGCCAGACAGGACAGCGCTCCAGTGCGTTGGCCCGCACATCAGACAGGAGCGAGGCCAATGGGGGTCTAGTCCTTGCCCTAAGTTTCTTTCCCAAGTAGACCAAAATCTGAGGGTTGGAGAAATCTCCAAGGTCAGTTTCGGGGCTTCCATCCCAGCAGGGTAAAGGCCTAGCTGTATGACCTTGGCCAAATGATTTCCTCTTTGCAGACCTCTTTTCTCTATAAAATGTGGGGGTTGAACTAGGTGATCAGGAGGGTCCCTTCAATTATCTGCATCCCATGTTCTATGATTCTAAGCCCTCCAGTTCTAGACTTGCCTGCCAATCACTACCTGTGACAGTTTAGATTCATGTCAAATGCTTTAAATGCCTCTGACAGCCCTTTCATGTCAGCTATTACTAGGGAGAAG
The DNA here is from genome assembly GCA_028646595.1 of Phalanger gymnotis. Lineage (NCBI taxonomy): Eukaryota > Metazoa > Chordata > Mammalia > Diprotodontia > Phalangeridae > Phalanger > Phalanger gymnotis. The sequence goes on along the minus strand of CM053628.1, from coordinate 48,642,865 downwards.
CAGTCAGTCATTAGAACGTAAGCTCCTTGAAGGCAGGGATTGCTGCTCTTTGTTTTTAGGTTCCCTGCTAGACTGGGAGCTACTTGAAGGCAGGAACTATCTTGGGCCTTTCTCTGAATTCCCAGCACTTAGCACAGTGCCTGGCACAATGTTGTTGTTGTTTTCAGTTGTTCAGTCCTATCTGGCTCTTTATGGACCAATATCGTCCATGGGGTTTTCTTGGCAAAGCCACTGGAGTGGCTTGCACTGTCCTTCTCCAGTGGATTAAAGCAAACAGGTTAAATGACTTGCCCACAGTCACACGGCTAGTAAGTGTCTGAGGTTGGATTTGAATTCAGGTCTTCCTGATTCCAGGTCCAGCACTCTATCCACTGCCCCATCCTAGCACAAAGTAGGTGCTTAATAAATGCTTATTGACTGACTGACCCAGCACTTAGCATAGGGCTTGATATGCAGTAGGTGCTTAATAAATGCTCGTGGGTTAGTTGGTTGGTTTTGGTTTCCCCCAATAGAATGTCAGCTCCTTGATTCTAGAGAGCAATTCTTTTGTATCCTTGGAGCAGTGCCAGGCACACAATAGGTGTTTAATAGTTGCTTATTTACTGACTGAACAGAGGTCCTTAGACTCCCTGTATTTAGTTCAAGGGGCAGCAAGGTGGCACAGTGGATGGAGTGCTGGGCCTGGAGATGGGAAAGCCTGAGGGTTTTGTTATCGTTTTTACAGTGTAAGAGGATTTTGTTAAAAAATTAGTGTTTGCTTCCATTGCCTATGGTAATCAGGGAGTGGAAATATTGTCATTTAAAAGGTTAATGAGAAAAATGAGGCCCTCATTGAGCCAAGGGCCTACCTGACCTTTGAGGCAGAGAAGGGAAAATCAACCATAGTTTGAACTCAGATACTTCCTAGATGTGTAACCCTGGGCAAGTCACTCAACGCTGTCTGCCTCAGTTTCTTCATCTGTAAAATGAGCTGGAGAAGGGAATGGCAAACCACTCCAGGATTTCTGCCAAGAAAAGCCTAAATGGAGTCACGAAGGGTCAGACATGACTGAAACGACTGAACGGTAACAACAATTTAGTTCAAGACAACCAATATGAAGCACAAACACACACACACACATGTACACACATATACACACAAATGGGGCTTTTAGGGAAAGGATTTCTCTGGCCCTTGCTTGTCCATCTCTGAGGGTCAAACAATATCAATGACTGAAACTAAGGTGTCTTTCTAAACATAGGTGGATACACCCCCCCACACACACACTTGCACACGTACACATGCACATACACACACTTGCACACGTACACATGCACATACACATGCACACGCACACACGCGCACATGCACACACACACACATCACTGCATCTAAGTTCCATTTTGTCCCAAATTGGAGCTGGCTAATGTTGAGAATGCACAGAAATTCTAAATCTCTCTTTAGCAGATAAAGGGGAGACAGAGGGTAGTGGGAGGTGAGTCAGGAATGGGGGGGGCGGGGCTTTGCATGGGAAATTACTGATACAAAAAAAATCTCTTCTGCAACTGATTTCTCAGCAGGGAAGCCAAGGTCACTGCAATTTTTTTTCTGGCATTCGCACCAGGCCGGCAAGCCAATAGCGCTAAACTATGTATCCCCCAGGCAGACTGTTGAAGTGTTTGCTGGAAAACATCAGATAACGGGAGAGAGCATTATTATCCTTCCAAAGGCAACAACAGGCCTTATATGGGTGAAGAGCTTGTTGCCTTTTTCTCTAAGAAAGAAGAAAAGTGTAAAAAAACAGTAAGAGAATCTGGGAAGAGGGGTGACAAAGAGGAAAGTACCCCCGGGAGCGTGGTGTCCATGGGTGAAGTCTTCACTTCAGCTCCAGGGCCAGAGGAGGCTCCCCCAGGACACTGGGCTCCAGGGAGTCTGGTTGTGTTCTTCCCCCCGAAAGTAAGGCTCTCGAAGAACGACTTGGTTCGGAACCAAAGGAGCCTTCTATTCACCAAGGCAACGAAGGGCTCAAGTGGAAACTTCCTTCACTAGCTCGTATTCCCCACTCTGGAAGTGACGCATCGATGACCTTGACTAAGTCACTTCCTATCTGGAGATTCCAGTCCCGTCCTTTAACAAACGAGTGCTAAACACAATGATGTCCAAGGTTTCTTCTAACTCCGCTATTACCCTCTCGGCTCTGCTGCTGCACAGCCTAAGGCTTGACTAGAAACGTGGACCACCAAATCTTACAGCCACATATTGACATAGAAAATCTCAATTTAGTCAATCAGTCAACCAACAAACATTTAGTAGGAGCCTACTATGTGCCAGCATAAGCACTGGAGAAGGAAATGGCTAACCACGCCAGTGTTTCTGCCAAGAAAATCTCCAAATGGAGTCACCAAGAGGCAGATAGGACTGAAAACGACTGAATACAATAGGCAGCTCCCCAGGCACAGTGGACAAGAAATCAAGGCCTGAGTTCAAATCCTGCCTCAGACACTTACTGGCTGCATGACTCTGGACAAGTCACTTAACTTCTGCCTCAGTTTCCCTATCTGTAAAGTGGGAATCATAATCACACCTATGTCCCAGGGCTGGTGTGAGCAACAAATGAGATGGTATTTATAATGCTGGGCCCAATGTAGGTGCTTAATAAATGCTTGCTTCCTTCTTTTCTTTTCAGATGAAGGAGGCTTTGAGCAACCATTTCTCACCCAACCCTCCCTCTCGTCAGCCAGCTGACCATTTTTGCTCAGTGACACACCAAGAGTACCCGGGGGAATTTTCAAGCCTACCTTGTCTGACCCCCTTTCCATCACACTAGCTTTTTTCCACTCTACTCTGTGTGGCTTTGTCTTTTCTCTAGGAAACTCTGAATGTTGCTGCCTTAACAATTCCAGCCTCACCTTGGCAAGAGCACAGCCAGGATTTCCAAAAATAAAAGACATGGCAGTTTCCTATGCAGAGCAAAGCAAAACACCTAGCAGTGACATACTTGGCCATACATCCCCCCCCACCCCCTTCCACCCTAAAAGCCTCTAAAATTATCACCAAGCTAGGCTGTGGCCAGTAACATAGACTTTCCATATTCTGGGGAGGAGGAGAAGGAGGGAGAGAGGGTTGGCACTAACTTTTCTCAAAGGACCACAGCTTAGACCAGCCCTCTCATTTTAAAGAGAAGGAAGCCAAGGCCCAGAGGGGTGAACTCAGTGCCAAAAGGCCCATAGGCAGTAAGCAGCAGAGCTGAGATTTGAACCCAGGACTTGGAAGCCAAGGCCCGGGGTGGGGGGGAGTCAGTGCCAAAGGGACCAAAGGCAGTAAGCATCAGAGCTGAGATTTGAACCCAGGTCTTCTGACTCCAAACCCAGCTCTTTCTACTGCCCCCATGCTTTGCCCCTAGCCAGCAGCCAATCTAGCTAGCCTGAAGCATCTGACCACAGGATCAGGAGGGCCTAGATTCAAGGCCTTCCTCTGATACACACTGGCTATGGAACCCTGACTGAATCCTTCAATCTCTCAGCACCCCACCCCAGGCCACTCTCTAAGACTATGAGTTCTAAAGTTGGTGTCAATCAGCATTGGTGCAAGTACTTCCCACACTGGGAGTTTCTTATGCCAAGGATAGTATAGGTCTGCCCCCCCCCTTTGCCCCGCCCACACAGATGTGGATAAAGGTTCCTGTTCTACT
>CM053628.1:48618248-48638694 GCA_028646595.1 Phalanger gymnotis | reverse complement strand
CAGTATTTTCTTCAGTGGTCTTTTGGACCTCCTTTTCCATTTGGCTAATTCTGCCTTTCAAGGCATTCTTCTCCTCATTGGCTTTTTGGAGATCTTTTGCCATTTGAGTTAGTCTATTTTTAAGGTGTTGTTTTCTTCAGTATATTTTTCAGTATTTTTTTGGGTCTCCTTTAGCAAGTCATTGACTTGTTTTTCATGGTTTTCTCTCATCCTTCTCATTTCTCTTCCCAATTTTTCTCTACTTCTCTAACTTGCTTTTCCAAATCCTTTTTGAGCTCTTCCATGGCCTGGGACCAGTTCATGTTTTTCTTGGAAACTTCTGTTGTAGGCTCTTTGACTTTGTTGACTTCTTCTGGCTATATGTTTTGATCTTCTTTGTCACCAAAGAAAGATTCCAGAGTCTGACACTGAATCCAGGTGCATTTTCGCTACCTGGCCATGTTCCCAGCCAACTTACTTGACCTTTGAGTTTTTCAGCAGGGTATAACTGCTTGTAGCCCAAAGAGTTCTATGTTCCAAGCTTGGGGGGATGCACCAGCTCTGCCACACCAGCAATCCTCCTTCCCCAGGAACCCCCAACCTGGACTGGCCTTAGATCTTCAGCAGGCTCTGCATTCCTGCTCTGATCAGCCACTTAATTCCTCCCACCAGGTGGGCCTGGGGCCAGAAGCAACTGCAGCTGTAGTTCTGTAGCTGCCCCACCTCCGCTGCCCTGGGGCAGTGGCCTAACTCCAAACTCCCTGTCCCCAGCAGCTTTTCCCACTAACCTTCTCTGTTGTTTTTGGTGTTTGTGGGTTGAGAAGTCTGGTAACTGCCACAGCTCACTGATTCAGGGTGCTAGGGCATGCTCCGCCCAGCTTCTGGTCTGGTTGGTCCGTGCTGCCCACTCTGGGCTCTGCTCTGCTCCGCTCTGCTCCCAGTTCCATGTGGGATAGACCTTATCCAGAGACCATCTAGGCTGGTCCAGTCCTGGGCTGGAGCCCTGCTTCCCTCTGCTGTTTTGTGGGTTCCGCAGTTCTAGAATTGGTTCAGAGCCATTTTTTATAGGTTTTTGGAGGGACTTGGCGGAGAGCTCATGCTAGTCCCTGCTTTCCAGCCGCCATCTTGGCTCTGCCCCCCAACACTTGTCATACCTACTGGCCGTGTGACCTTGGGCAAGTCACTTAACCCCACTTGCCCTGCCTGCCCCCCTCAAAAAAATTTAAAAAAAGATTCAAAATGGAGAAAAATAAAGTCTCAGCTGGGGTAAGGCCCCTTCCAGCTCAGATGGTCAGCATTCTTTGTTCTATGACTCCTTCTAGCTCAGTCTGTGTTCAATATTCCAAAGCCCCTTCCAGCTCAGACAGTGTTCTACATTCTAAGGCCTGTTCTAGGCTCAGATGGTCTGTGTTCTACATTCTAAGGCCTGTTCTAGCTCAGATGGTGTGTGTACAATGTTCTAAGGTCCCTTTTGGCTCTTGTCCTTTTCTGAGACCATGTGGCCCATCTACAAGACACATAACTCCAAGTGGATGTCCCACTGAGGGTAACCAACTCTGGGTCATCTTCATGGGGTTGCCAGTCCTTGACTTGAGACACATCCATTTTGGCCAACATTACGTGCTTCAAGGTGGGGAAATATTTAGGGCCATTCTAAAGCATTCGGGTTGCTGGCTAGAACTCCAGAGTTACAAGACAAACAAATCTCCACCCAAGTCAGAACAGGTTCTGCAGTCTTCCTCTGCCCTAGTAGCGTACTCTGCCATGGCCAAGTTCTCCAGGGCTGACTGTCTCTCCCTCTCCCCAAGCACTTGTACCTGACCCAGGCTGGGATTTGTTATTGTTCACTTAGCCTTTGACATCTGCATAACCGATGGCTCTTCAGAGGAGTAAATGCTTGGGTTTGGGATGGATGGCCCTGAAGGGCCCAGCTGGGCAGGCTGGGCAGCCTGGTCAAAGCAGAGAGCCAGGCTACAAGGCTCAAGGCCAGGGTGCCAGTCCGGACTGTTGCACTTACTAGTTGTATGACTTTAGACAAGAGCATTTACCTTCCCTAGGCCTGGGAAATGGGGAAAGATCACTTTCTAAAGAAATTAGATTTTGGGCAGTTTGGTGGCATAGTGAATAGAGCACCAGCCCTGGAGTCAGGAGGACCTGAGGTCAAATCTAGCCTCAGACACTTGACACTTACTAGCTGTGTGACCTTGGGCAAGTCACTAACCCCAATTGCCTTGCCTTCCCTCCTCCAAAGAAAAAAAAAACAACAGAAATTAGATTTATTATTTTCATTATAATAATAATACCAATGGATGGAGGGCTGGCCTCCAAGCCAGGAAGACCATGTTTAATTCTTGCCTCTGACATAGACTGACTATGACTCACTTAAGTCTTTCAGATCGTAAGCTGAACAGAAGGTACATTAGTAGAGAGAGTTTTCTATATCAGTGAAACCACAGGTCCATTCCTGTCACCTATGAAGGTTGTAGTCTGACTTCAGACATTTATTAGCTGTGTGACCCTGGCAAGTCACTTACCCCCATTTGCCTCAGTTTCCTCATCTGTAAAATGAGCTGGGACAGGAAATGGAAAATCATTCCAGTATCTTCCAAGAAAGCCCCAAATGGGGTCACGGAGAGTTGGACACGACTGAGAGGACAACAACCACCACTGGCTCTATGGAAGACAAATTCTCCCGAGGATGGCCACAGAGCTGCCCGGTGGTAGTGATGGACACCTTAGCAGGAATCAGTCTACCTAACCCTTCCCAGCAGGTGGGCGGCAGAGAGACCCAGGACCAGAGGGGTAGGAGGGAGGTGATGCTGCCCCAGGCCCAGGGGCTATTAACCTTTCTTGGGTCGTGGGCGGCACTGGCAGTGTGGGCCTATTGACCCCTTATAAGAATCATGGTTTTAAATGCACAAAATAAAATCCATGTGATTATGGGGGAAACTAACTATATTGCAATGCCATTATCTCTCTCTTTCTGTGTGTGTGTGTGTGTGTGTGTGTGTGTGTGTGTGTGTGTGTGTGTGTGTAGAGAGAGAGAGAGCTCTGTCTCTCCATATATATGTGTATCTCTGTTTATATATATCTGTCTCTCTCTGTTTCTCTCTCTGTTCTATCTATCTATCTATCTATCTATCTATCTATCTGTCTATCTATCTATACCTATATTTCTCTCTGTCTCTTCTTCTTCTTCTTCTCCTTCTCCTTCTTCTTCTTCATCTCCTCCTCCTCTTCCTCCTCCTTCTTCTTCTTCTCCTTCTCCTTCTTCCTTCTTCTCCTTCTTCTTTCCTCTCTCTCTCTCTCTCTCTCTCTCTCTCTCTCTCTCTCTCTCTCTCTTTCCCCCCTGACCAAGCTCAGGGCCCCCAGGTTAAGAAGCCTTGATCTAGATGCACTTATTGGAGATTTTATGAGAGGTTTTAATGCATCTAGCACAGAGTTGAACAAGCTACCTTTTTAGTGGTAAAGGAACAGGAGCCCTGGCCTAAGACTCGGGATACCCTAACTCTAGATTTCACTTCTCCTCTCTAAGCCTCAGGTCTCCCCCTCTGTAAAATGAGGGGGTTAGAGAAGATGGCATCTGAGGGCCCTTCCAGTTTCAGAGCAAGGCCCCCGGACAAGTGACTTCTCCCCTCTGGACCTCAGTTTCCTTTTCTGTAAAATGAAAGGAATGAGACTAGCTGGCTTTTAGGGTCCCCTTCAATTCTAGTTCTAAGATCCTGTGTGTGACCTCGGGCCAGTCACTAGCCCTGTGTGAGCCTCTTTGTAAAATGAGGGGATTGGATGCCATGACCTTTAAGGGCTCTTCCAGCACTACATGGAGGAACCTCTGTGTGACCTAGGCTTCCTCCAGCTCTACCAGCTCAGGTCTCAACATGGGGAGGTCCCTTCCAGCTTGTACGTGCCATGAGTTTAGGGACCCTGGTGATTGTATGTTAAGAGAACAGCCTTCTGGGAGAGAGGCACTAAATTAAAAAAAAACTTCACACTGCCATCGTAATGCAATGTTTACTGAAATGTTTTCCTTGAATCAACCCCATGAGTGCAAGCATTATTGATCCATTTTACAGAAGGGCTAGGAGAAGTGAAAGGACTTTTCTAAGATCACAGGGGTAGGAAACAGTGGACTGTGACTCGTAGCCAGATCCCCTCACCCCAAGGCCACTGTTTTAGCTGGTAGATAGATTCATCTGCTTTATTTCAATAACAAACAAGATTCGGACATTGTAAATAGCTCTTCAACCCCTGCATAGTCAGTGTCCTCGATTCTTAGAATAGGTCTTTTGGGGTCATAGACTTGTTTTGCAGTCTGGTGAAACCTATGGACCCCTTCTAAGAATCACATTTGAAATAACAGGGAAAAATGAAAAGTTTTATTCAGAGGAGAGTGAAAATAAGACACCATTTTTCCTCATCTGAGTTCAAGGATTATGGACCCCAGATAAAGACCCTTGGTTTAGGGCAGGGGTGGGGAACCTGTGGCTGGGAGGCTCCATGTGGCCCTCTAGGTCCTCAAATGAGGCCCTTTGATTCCAAACTTCACAGAACAAATCCCCTCTAGGTCCTCAAGGGTGGCCCTTTGAATCCAAACTTCACAGAACAAATCCCCTCTAGGTCCTCGAGGGCAGCCCTTTGACTGAATCCCAATTTCACAGAACCAATCCCTTTAACAAAAGGATTTGTTTTATAAAACTTGGACTCAGTTAAAAGGCTGCATCCGAGGACCTAGAGGGCCACATGTGGCCTGGAGGCCACAGGTTTTCCACCCCTAGGGCTGATCTTACATTTCTATCTACAGACTTTTTTCCCCGGTAGATATGTGTGGGGTGGGGGTGGTGGAAGGCCTAAGATTTTCCCAGTGGCATCTAAGCAGCTGTTGCTATGGGTTTCTGGGTTGAGATTATATTAGAATTGTCCTGACAGGCAGCCCCAGATTCAGAAAGGGGAAGCTGTGAGCTTGTGTGGGGAGGAAGGGAAGGCTAAGTATGTGTGCCCACAAGTGCCTGCTGTGGGGAGAATGAGACGCTACCCATCTCCTCTACCCGATGAGAATTGGTCGATCACATGCTTCTGGGGTCAGGCCACTGTTATCCAGAGATATCTGACCTCTCCCCCTACTTTGAAGACCACCGTCCAAGCTTGAGAACTGGTGTCTTGCCAGGGAAATATATCTCACCCGACTGGTTACTCTCTTACCTTTAGAGGAAACCCCAAATCTGATGTGAGAACCCACAACCTAGGTGTACATCCTTTCTTATGTATAGGACTGTTGTATTCTAGTAGTGTATAATGCAATGAAATTGCCCAGAGGACCCAGAACTTCTTAGATGTGTGTAATTAAGTGTCTTCCTTCCCAATGAGCTTGAAAGGTAAATATTTCAAGTGTTATTATCCCCAATCTATAGATGGAGAAACTGAGGCTCAGAGTGTGTTACTTTCACAGGGTCACACACTTTGCAAGATCTACAAATCTAAAGACCTACCTGAAATGGGTGGGGAGGGGAAATGCTGGGTTTAGAGCCGGTGCACTCGGGTTCAAATCCTGACTCTATCGCTTCTAACAGTATGACCTTGGGCAAGTCACTTGGGGAGCCCCTCCAGCTCTAGAGCTATGAAAGGTGAATTGTGAACCTCCGTAAGGATCACTTTCCTAAACTATAAAACCAAGGGGGTTGGGCCAGTGCTAAATTGATGACTCTATAATCTGGAGTTCAGTTCCCTCCAAAGCCATCCAGGTCCACCCCCTCATTTACAGGAGAGGAAACTGAGGCCCTGAAAGAAGTGACTTCCCCAAGGCCACATATAGTATCATACACTGATAAATTTATGGCTGTAAGGGACCTTTGTGGCCACCTTGCCACTGTGCAACTTGCACATTTTATAGGTAGGGAAACTGAGGCCCAGAAAGAAGTGACCTCCTTTAGGCCATATATAGGATCATACACTCATAAATTTATGGCTGTAAGGGACTTTTGTGCCCACCTTGTCACTGTGCAACCTGCACATTTTATAGGCAGGGAAACTGAGGCCCAAGAATATGTTGAGGGATAGGGAAGAAGGGGGAAATGGGATGGGCGTTCCTTCTAGTTTTTGGTCATGGAAAGGGTTAAAGGTCAGAGGAAGAAGGAGAGAGAGAAGTACATAAGATGGGGAGGGGAGAAGGGGGAAATAATGTGAGAATATGGGAGGAGGAAGGACAAGAGAGAACAGAAGATGGAGGAAAGCTGATCAAAGGAGGCAGATCAAGGGTGACTGAGAGCAAAGCATGGCTTTCGTCATGCCTCGATCTTCCCTCCTCTAACATGAGTGGATATCAGGCCCTACTAGATCAAAAGGAAAGGCCTTGCCTACTGTAGAAGTCAGAGCGCTTTTAGAAAAGAAGAGCTCACCTTTTAAGCTGAGTCACTGCATATGGGTTAAGATTATGGCTGCATAGGCATCTTTTCCTGCCAACATTGTGGCCTTCAAGGCAATTCCTGAGCCACCTTCCACCCACCCATCCAGAGGCCAAATGCCAACTGGAAGTCTTGGCAATTCAACTGACTACTCTGTATGACCTTGGAAAACTCACTTCTCCTCCCTGGGCCTGCTTCTTCCTCTGTAAAATGAGGTGGGTTGGATTAGGTGGCCTCTGAGGACCTGTCCAGCTCAAGCCTTAGAATAGTCACTTCCCTTTCCCTCTCTGGGAAAAAAAAGAGTTCATGGCACATGACCTGAACCTTGAAGGGAGTTTGGGGTTCTAAGATGTGAAAGTGAAGAGGGAGAGCACTCCAGGCATAAGGGGTAGCCCAGGCAAAAGTATGGAGTCTAGACATGAAACATCACATGCAATGAACAGCAAGTAAACCAGTTTGGTTAGAATGGAGAGGACAGGAGGAAGGAGAATGTCCAGTCAGCCTGGAAATGCAGATAAAGGCCAGGTTGCAAGGGGCTTTAAAGGCTTCTCTCTGAGCCTCCAGGCATGGGGTGGGCCTGCTGCTAGCTTCTGGAGCAAGGGAATCACAAGGTCAGACCTGGGCTTTAGGAATAGCAATTAGGCAGCTGTGTGGAGGATAGATGGGAGAGAGGAGAGAGAATGGAGGTGGGAAGACCAGTGAGGCAAAGGTGTAGACTAGAGTGGTTGTGGTGTGAGCAGAGAACGGAAAAGCAAGAGTCACTCCAAAGTTGGGAATGTGGATTTCTGAGAGAATGGCAGTGCCCTCGACCGAAAGAGAGAACTTACCAAGAGACTTTGGGCAGGTCCAGAGATACAAATGCCCAGAAACAATGCTGGTAACTCTAATGCACAGAGACACGGGAATTCAGAGAGAAAGAGACACAGAACAAGACAGAGACTCAGACAAGGCCACGCATAAAAACAGGGCATGTGCACAGGCTGAAACCCGCTACTTAACAGAGACTGAAAATGAAAGAACACCAAGTGCGAATCTCTGCCAGCTGTCTTCAGGGCAAGGGAGTCAGGTCAGCATGCTCTAGAAAGCCTGGTGGTAAGTAAGACTCTACCCACCTCTGGGGATTCACCTGGGCACAGATACAAGTGCCAGAAGGAATCTGAAAAGCATTGCTAAACATGATTAAGTCCTAGGCAAGAAACTGAAAACAAGAGATATTTTTGTTCCTGCCACCCATAGAAAGAAATGGACTGAGAGGAGAAAAACAGAATTGGGAAGCAAACAGCTGCTTGAAATGACAATGTCTCAGAATTGAGTTTATATTTCTAGACCACAGCTTCAAATATAGAAATTACAGCCTCCTGTGCAAGGGTGACAGGTATCTAGCAAAGGGGTTGATCTAAATGTATTTGCCTGGAGCTAATTACAAAAAATAAAACATTCAATTTCAAGTATGTGAAATTGCAAAGCATTCGTACCAACAAAATCAATGAAGCTAAGAGAAAAATAATTAGGGGAAATGTCAATCGGGAGGGAATATTTACATCATATATCACTGACAAGGGTCTGATGGCAAAAATATATGATGTTAATACAAATATACATAAGAGCAAACAATCATTTACATATATATACATATATATATGTATGTATGTATATATAACCAGACAATTCTTTTTTATTCCCAAAGAAAAACAAAGTTTATTAAGGATTCACTATATTGGGTAGACAATTGGACAATTCTAAAGAACAGACCTACTACTGACTATATGAAACATCATTCCAAATTACTAATAAGAGAAAATCCAATCAAAATAACTCTAGGGTTTCACCATACACCCAGAAAAAAATGGTAAAAGGTGACCAAAGACAGAAATCATCCATGTGGAGGAACGTGGGAGGCTAGGTGGCAAAGATCCCAACAGGAAGGCAATCATACACTGTACACAAGTCTATCCATTCCGTAAAGCAATTGGGAATTATGCAAAGAAAGTGACTAAAATGCTCATACCATTTGACCCAGGGATCCCACTGCTAGGTCCATACCCCAAGGAAATCAATGATTAAAAGAAAGGCCCCACATGCACAGAGATATTTATAGCAGTACTTTTTGTGGTTACAAAGGCCTAGAAACAGAGTAGATGTCCATCGATTGGAGAAAGGCAAAACAAAATGCAGTACATGAATGGAATGGAGTATTACTGAGCCCTAAGAAAATATGAATATGAAGAAGTCAGAGCAAATGGTTAGGGGGCAGCTAGGTGGTGCAATGAGTAGAGCAACGGCCCTGGAGTCAGGAGGACCTGCATTCAAATCCAACCTCAGACACTTGACACATTTACTAGCTTTGTGCCCTCGGGCAAGTCTCTTAACCCCAATTGCCCTGCCTTCCCCTCTCCAAAAACAAACAAAAAAATGGTTAGGTTTCAATAAATTGGCACACAGCACAGCAAGCAGAATCAGGAGAACAATACACACAATGCCTAAGCAATGTACATGGAAGAGGAATAACAAAACACCAACTGCTACATAATTATAATGACCAAGCTTGGCCTGGAGAGAAGAGTGGAGAAAAATGTAGCTTCCTCCTTTCTTGGTGGTGGTAGGGGACTATGGGCGTGTAGTATTGCATGCTCAATCACACGTGACGGTTATATTTTGAACTGTTCCTCTCCCTTTTCTTTTAAAATGTTCGTTAGGAGGGATGGTTCCGTAAGTGGGGGTGGGGTGGGGTGAAGGGCATCTATTCAGAAATGAAGGGGATATAAAAAGGAAAGATATAATAAATATGAGACAAAAGGAAGATGACGTATTTGTCTCGAATCTTACAGATCTGATCAAAAGGGCTTTCATCTGCAAAGGAAGGGGGGAGAGAAAACTGCCTACAAAGATGAACCAAGCTAGAAAGAAACCACAATGGAAGGAGGAAAAACATCAATAGAGATACCCAGAAATTCACAGTAACTAAAGCCAAAGACACAAATGTCTACACACCCCAAAGCACAAAACCTGGCTAACGAGAAAGCTGGACTGGAGTCCCTGAAAAGGAGGCAAATTGGACTCTGGAGGTATCTCTGAGAATTAGTGAGATGAGAGCCACAGCTGGAATATGGTTCTGGATTCCAAGGCAAATAGCAGGGGCAAAATGGAAGGCTGGAGGAATATCGTAGAATGCTCATGTGAACAGATGCAAGAGGGCAAAGGCAATGTACCAATCAACGGAGGAAGAAACATTTCCCTGAGTTGAAATCCAGCCTCAGACACTGACTAGCTGTGTGACCCTGGGCAAGTCACTTCACCCTGATTGTCTCAGTTTCCTCATCTGTAAAATGAGGTAGAGAAGGAAATGGCAAATTACTCCAGTGTCTTTGCCAAGAAAATCCCAAGTGGGGATCATAGAGAGTCGGACACGACTGAACAATTGAAAAACAATGAAATGTATTTGTCCATCTTGAGAGCTTCTTAAGGCCAGAAACTATGTTGCTTTCATTCTCCGCATCCACCGCATTTACTACAGTACCTCGCATGTAAGAAGGGCTTAGTAAATGCTTGTTGACAACTGGTTTGTTTAGGCCCACCTGGACAGAAAGTAAATAGTTTGATAGATATCATAAGATACATAGTATCTTATATGGAAGACAGGTTACAATAATCATGAGACTTTCAGACACCTGCTCTGGGCTTCCTTTCTGGCAAAAGCAGAAAGCCAATCATGTCTTGGTTTGCCTTAATAATCATTTCATTCTTCAAGTGGGGGAGAGGAAAGGAAGAGGAGGGAGACAGAAGAGGGGACAGGCTGGAGAGGAAGATTGGTATTCTGGCCTTCACTGGTTGTTGTTGTGTTTGTCCTTCATTCTCAAAGAGGACCATGGCATCAGGGAATGATGACGTGAGTGAGGGAAGGCTGTACAAGGTCACCAGCCTCATTTTCTCCTCCAGAGCCATCTGGGTCCAGTGGCCAGATATTCATCAGGATGACTGGAAGGACCCAGGATGCAATAGGAGACCCTGGGCCTTTTATTCAGGTTCTCACTTTGCGGTAACACCCATTCGGTGAATAGGCCTCTTTAAGAAATGAGTCAAGGGATGGCCTCCTTAATTAGAAAAGACAGAAAAAAACCTCAGAGTTGCTGTTGCAAAGAGAAACAGTTACCATTGACATGCACTCTAAGCTGGAGGGCCCAAAACACAGCCATTAAGTGCAGCTTAGGCAGGGAGCTGTTGTGGTACAATCTATCAGTTAACTCTGAGCAAAAATGCAGAACTTATTACTGAAACAGAAATGATGAGACTTTGGGCAACATGGGGAAGTGACCATACTCCATCCTGACATAGAATTCATGGTAGAGAGGAGGAAAGGCGAAGTGAAGTCTGACATGCAGCCTTGATCTGGGGAAAATGGATTCCAAAGGGTCTGGAGAAAAACTAAAATTCTATATGGAAAGAAAGGCAGTCCAGAAGGAATGAAAAGCTTTCGAGAATGAAATTCGGAAGACATGTGCACATGCGAGCACACACACACACACACACACACACACACACACACACACACACACACACACACACAATTCCAGTGAGGAGGAAAAGGGTGCAATAGGTGGCTAGCTGGTATGTAAGGATGTGCAACTTGGAGTCAGGAAGACCTGATCAGGTTCAAATCCTGGCTCAGATACTAGCTGTGTGACTCCAAGTGAGTCACTTAACTTCTCTCCACCTCAGTTTCCTCATCTGTACAATGAGGGCTATTCAATGGCCTCTAAAGTCCCTTTCCAGGGGCAGCTAGGAGGCACAGTGGATAGAGCTCTAAGACTGGAATCTGGAAGACTCATCTTCATGAGTTCTAATCTGGCCTCAGACACTTAGAAGCTGTGTGACTTTGGGCAAGTCACTTCACCCTGTTTGCGTCAGTTTCCCCATTTGTAAAATGAGCTGGAAAAGGAAATGGCAAACCAAAACCCCAAACTGGGTCACAGAGAGTCAAACACGACTGAAATGACCGAACAACAACCTTCTCCCAATCTAAAATTCTAGTACTAACCGAGCTTTATGTAACACTTCGCAAAGCGCTTTACGTATGTTATCATATTTGAGCCTTACAGCCACCCAGTGATGTGGGAAATGGAGGTGTTATTACCCCTTTTTTTCAGATAAGAAAGCTGAGGTTCAGAGGGTTGACCTCACAGCAACACGATCAAACGGTCTGAATTCAGATCTGCCTGATCTCCTGCTTAGCACTGTAGCCACTGGGCCAGGCTATCCAGAAACCAATGTGGACATGCAGAGAACTTCCCAACCAACTTGGGGATTTTTGAAAAATATGTACAGGAGATGGAAGAAAGGACGCGTAGCTAAGGATGAATATAAAGTCACGGCCTGTATATAAATAATATAAACCTGGTTGTACTGGCATACTGGGCTACTCAGGGCTAAAGCTTTGAGTGATCTGAGCCTGTTATGCAAGGTAAAGAGGGTGATGGGAGTCACACAGGGCCAAAGAGCAGACTCAAGGAAAGGCTAGATGGGGAATAATGGAGAGAAGCCAGCAGGGCCCAATGCTTATATTGCTTGTTTCACCCACCCAAGAGGATTCCTGGCCTGGAAAGGACAGACCCCCCCCCCCCCCATGGCTACTAGAGAGTTACTATCCCCCACAGCAAGCAGAGTAATTGTCAAAGAACCCTTTGCTGTCCTTGAAAAGTTCAAGCCACTATGTTCAGATGAACCCTATCCTTTGTTGTTGCATTTGTCCTTTGTTTTTGAAGAGGACGAACCCTATCCTAGTGAACTCCAAGAACTAGAAATGGGTCGTGACTGCTGTTGGTGACCTCGGAAAGGCAGTGGAGAAGAGAAGAGAATGGCAGAAGTTGGGGAAGGACAACTACCCTCCCTGAAATTTCCTTCCCTGAAAACAGGGAAGAAAATGGATATCGGGCAGCGAGCTTGACTTGGTTTCCTGGAAATGGTCCAGACTGAAGTGTTAAAGGGATGGTTTATGATAATCACAAAGGGTCAGCCTGGCTTTGTCAAACACAAGTCACATTAGACTAGCCTCATTTCTTCTTTTAAAGGGGTTACTAAACTGTGGTTCGGGCAAGTGCTCTAAATATGTATAGTTTAGCTGTGTATAGCTAAGTATTTGACCACGGCTCTCATGCAATTCTTGTAGAAAAGATGGAGAATCATGGACTAGGAGATCGCCTTATTTGGTGGACTCCAAATTGGTTGAATGATGGGACCCAAGGGAGGGCAGGAAGTCTCTCTCCAAGTGATATATAAATCTGGTTGGCCCTATGCTGTTGAAAATTCTAACAATGACTTAGATCAGGGCTGTCCAAAATGCAGCATGCCCTGTGGCCTGCCCACAGTGTGATTTATGCGGCCTGCCTGCAAGCATAGAAATTTACATTAAATGAGCTCTCACTAAAATGGCAAATCAAAATATACTGTCTATTGTTTCAATAAAAACCTAAGGTTGGACAGCCAGGACTTAGATAAAGGAAAAGAGTCCACTGAATGCAATTAAGAAACTTGAAGTACCTATTAGGGATACAGAGTCCAAACCAAAACAGTGCCTGCCCTCGAGAAGCATACAGCCTATGTTGTTGTTCAGTCCTGTCTGACTCTTTGTGAACCCATGGACATAACCCAATGAGGTTTTCTTGGCAAAGACATTGGAGTAGTTTGCTATTTCCTCTTCTAGTGGATTAAGGCAAACAAAGGTGAAGTGACTTTCCCAGGGTTACATGGCTAGTAAGTGTCTGAGGCCACATTTGAACTGAGGTCTTCCTGACGACAGGCCCAGCACTCTATCCATGGAGCCACATTCTATAGGGGAAGACCACACACACACACACACACACACACACACACACACACACACGTAAATACAATATATGAACAAAGAAATACAGAATAATATCAAGAGGGAGATGGTACTGAAAAACAACTGGGGACCAGCAAAAGACTTGGGAATGAGGTGGTACTCAAGCTGAATCTCGAAAGAAGATAGGAATTCTATAGAGTGGAGGTGGTGAGAAGAGAGTGTGGGTCCAGGAGAAGGAACAGCACATACACAGAACAGCCAATGGGCCAGTTTGACCAGAATGGAGAGTTCCTGAAGGGAGCAATGTATAATAAGCCAAGAAAAGTAGATGAGAGCCAGACTGGGAAAGCTGCAAATACCAGGATAAAGAATTAATATTTGAAGTCGGAAAAAGGACCCATACGTACAAAAATGTTTATAGCACCTCTTTTTGTGGTGGCCAAGAACTGGAAATTGAGGGGATGCCCGTCAATCGGGGAATGGCTAAACAAGTTATGGTATATGAACGTAACGGAATACTATTGTGCTATAAGAAATGATGAGCAGGCAGACCAGAAAAACCCGGAAGGACTTATATGAACTGATGCGGAGTGAAGTGAGCAGAACCAGGAGAACATTGCACAGAGTAACAGTATGTGATGACTGATTTTGACAGACTTAGCCCTTCTCAGCAATGCAAAGCCCTAAAACTTTTCCAAAAGACTGATGATGGAAAATGCCATCTACATCCAGAGAAAACGCTATGGAGTCGGAACGCAGAGCAGAGCAGAACAGACTATTTTCTCTTTTGCTTTGTTTTATTTTGTTTTGTGTTCTTTCTCATAGTTTCTCCCATTCGTTATAATCTTCTATGTAGCATGACTAATGTGAAAATGTGTTTAATAGGAATGTATGTGTAGAGCCCATATCAAATTGCACGCCACCTTGGGGAGGAAGGGGGAGAAAATTTAAAACTTATGGAAGTGAATGTTGAAAACTGAAAAAAAATAAATTAATAAATTGGGAAAAATATTTGATGTTGGAGGCAGTGGGAATCATTGAAAATATCTCAGTTTATATGATCAGATATGCTTTAGAAACATCACAATTGTGTGGAAGCTGGATTGGAAGGGAAGAACACTGGAGGCCAGGAGACCAATGACGAAACGATTGCAATACACCAGGCGAAAGGTGATAAAGACTCTAACTAGGCTAGAATCTGGGTGTGAGAGAGATGTTAGAGTGGAAATAGGAGCAACAAGCTTTGGCTTCCATTTCTTCCATCTGGCAGCCAAGACCCCATACCATGTGGTGCTACCCAACCTTCCTCTCCAGCTTCAGCTCATGTCACAAATCCCAATTCCCTTTGGGGCCCAGCCCAACTGGCTCACCACCATCCTCAAGCTTTCCTAACCACATGCCTTCACTCCCTAGGCTTGCCACATATTCCTTCCTCCTCCTCCTTCTTACCTTTAGAAAACAAAATTCAAACCTTCCACAGCATTCACCTTCCCTGTTGAATCTCTATAGCGCTTTGCTCACACCTCTCTGATGCCTTTAGCATACTGCTAGTGTGTGGGCCCTACCCCCTTCTCGATTACAAATTTCACCAGGTCTGGGACCTGTATAAACTTCTTATCTTCTCTTGTTATTCAGTCATTTGAGTCGTGCCCAACTCTCTGTGACCCCATTTGGGGTTTTCTTGTCAAAGATAGTGGAGTGGTTTGCCATGTCGTTCACTAGCTCATTTTACAGATGAGGAAACCGAGGCAAATAGGGTGAAGTGACTTGCCCAGGGCCACACAACTAGTGTCTGAAGCCAGATTTAAACACAGGGAGAGGAGTCTTCCTGACTCCAGGCTCATTGCTTTATCCACTGCAGTGCCACCTAGCTGCCCCACTCTCTCCTAGCGTCTAGCAAAGTGTTCTGTGTACACTACATATAATGTAGGTCAATACAGGTTTAATATAGATTTGTTGTGGTATCACAGGGTCCTCGGTATGGTGCTGAGGGCTGAACTTGAAGTCAAAAAGAGTAAAGTCTGAATCCTGCTTTATATACTTCCTCACTGGAGGGCCTCGGACATGGATGTCCCTGCCTCTCGGGGCCAGGCTTACCTCCTGGAAAATAAGGGCATTGAACCCGATGCCCATTTCTAGAATTCCCTTCAGCCGGAGGGCTGGGATTTTGTAATTTTATGATCTAATATGTGACCCTGGGCAAAAGACACTCCATGTCACCTGAAATAATGGAGTTTGACCAGGTAGCATCTGAGGTCCTTTTCAGCTCAGTCTAAGTGATAACATGTCTAAGGACTTTCCCAGGTCCAACATTCCATGTTCGAGGATTCCTTCCAGCTTTGCCATTCTGTGCTTTGAGGTCCCTCCCAGGTGTTACAGTCTGGGTTCTAAGGCCCCTCCCAGCTCTAATTTTATCTGTTCTAAGGCCTCTCCCAGCTGTGACATTCCCTGTTCTAAGGTTCCTCCCAGCTCCGACATTTTGTGTTCTAAGGCCCTTCTCAGCTGTGACATTCTCTGTTCTGAGCGCCCCCCCTCTAACATTCTCTGTTCTAAGCCCCCATCCCAGCTCTGACATTCTCTGTTCTAAGACTCCCCAGCTGTGACATTTTGTGTTCTAAGGCCCTTCCCAGCTGTGACATTCTCTATTCTAAGCGCTCCCCCCCGCTCTAACATTCTCTGTTCTAAGCCCCCATCCCAGCTCTGACATTCTCTGTTGTAAGACTCCCCAGCTCTGACATTCTCTGTTCTAAGCCCCCACCCCAGCTCTGACATTCTCTGTTCTAAAACTCCCTCAGCTCTGACATTCTCTGTTCTAAGCGCCACACCCCCCACCAGCTCTGAGGTTTTTTGTTCTAAGATTCTGTATCTCGCATGCCTTCCAGTTCTAATATTGTACACATGGTACGTTTGGGGATCTCTTGAGGCTCTAACATTGTCTGAGTTACTGATGGAAACTTGCTTAGTCTTAAACCACGGCCCTGGGCTAAAAGCCAAAGGATGTGGTCTAGCTTCACCAAGAGAGCGGAGAGGCAGGGAGAAGAGCTATGACTGAGCATGGGAAATGGAGTGAGTGGGAGTTTTTGACAAGACAACAAATAACTCGGATGCAACACGAGAAACTGAAGTCCACAGAAAGCCATACTGGCTTGGTGGGAGCTCTAGGGTTAAGCCTATGGTGAGTTTGGGCCATGGTCTGGGGGTTCCTGTACAATAGGCTCACCGAAAACAGAGCCTCCTTAGTAGCTCAGTGACCACGAGCTCCACTGCCAGATGGGAAAAGATGCTTTAGACCCTGAAGGCTAGGCCTAAACTGGGTGAAAAGAGCAGGAACCTCTTCTTCGTCCCTGGAAAACACAGGGCTCTTGACAGAGAACAGAGTAGTATTCACTTAGCTGAGATCATCTGACAATTATGAAATGTTTTGATAAAGCCATTGGAACCCCCTCAGCTATGGGGGAGGGGGACAGAGAAACAGAGACAGAAGGGGGTCAAGGGGACTGAGAATGAGAGTTCTCAGTTTCCCCACTTAGTTCATTCACAAGTTAGCAGGTCTATACAATCAGGTCTGATACACCCTGTTCCAGGTTCCTTGAGTCTACATGAGAAAGATCTCAATTTCTGGTAGCATCCAGAACAGGGCTGGGGAACCTGCGGCCACACATGTGGCCTTCTAGGTCCTTGGGGGTGTCCTTTTGACTGAGTCCCAAGTTTTAAAGAACAAATCTTTCTATTGAGGGGATGTGTTCTGTGAAGTTTGGATTCAGTCCAAGGGCTGCACTTGAGGACTTAGAGGGGATTTGTTCTGCGAAGTTTGGATTCTGTCAAACGGCCACACTTGAGGACCTAGAGGACTTTGAGGCCAAAGGTTCACCATCCCTGATCTAAAGTCTGAGGCTAAAAAAATGAGGTACCAAAGAAATGGGCAACATCTCCAAAGATTAAGGTAATAATGCCACAGAATTCCAAATTCTTCTGGCCTACGTAGGGCTTTAAGGATTTTTTTTCAACTCTATCATTTTACAGATGAGGAAACTGAGGCTGAAGGAAAGGGGGGACAAGAAGTGACTTACTGAAGGTCACATAGCTCATGGATGGCAGAGAAACCTAGAAATACCTAGAAAACAAGGTATCCTGACTCCTACCATACCCTGCTGCCTCTCAAAAGAAAATCTACCCTTGGGCAGGTAAAGGAGGAACTGGCTTGGGTGCAAAAAGTTGAGCAAGTCACTTTTTATTTCGGTCACTCAGTTTCCTCATCTAGCTCATATGTATGTTCTGCTTTAAGATTCTTTTAAGCACTTCACAAAAACAACCCATTTTACAGAAGAGGAAAGGCTCAGAAAGGGTAAGTGATTTGTCCACAGTCACAGCTAGTAAGCATATGAGGCTGAATTCAAACCTAGGTCTTCCTGAAGTATGGTACCCTTTTCTACTGTACCAGGCAGGGGACCACCCTTAAAATAAGGGGGTCATCAAAGTCCCTTCCTGCTCAGTTCTCTATGGCCTCTATCAACTCAAGCATACTCGGAGCCTGGGTCCTAACAGTCCTTCCAAACTTGAAGTTATATGAAACCTATAAATGGTCTAGACAGCCTGTTAGCCTCAAAGGGTCAGAGCTGGAAGGGACCTTCAAGATTTAGTCCTTTTACAGAAGAAGAAACTGAGGCCCAGAGAGGAAGTGATTTGCCCAAGGTCACACCGGTAGGAAGGAAGCAGATCACACAACCCTGAAGCAAAGTTCTCACCACACTACCACAGATGCCCCATCCAGCTGCTGGGTTCCTAAGAGGAAGGAGAATTGGGCCCAGTGTGCTCCTAGCCAGGGCGAGACACTCCCCTAAGTAAATGGAATGGAGAAGCTTCAGAATGGCTGGGCATGGGCTTGGAACTCCCTGTGAAAGGCCTCAGCAGACAGAGCTCTACCCAGAATCCTCTTTCCTCTACACACACACACACACACACACACACACACACACACACACACACACACACACCCCAGTTAAAACCTTTCACTTCTGTTATGAATAAGGTAGAGCCAGACTGAATCACAATTTACTCACTCACCTCAGCTTCCCTCCTGGCCCCCGATACAGGACAGCAACCTCTCTGAGGGCTCCCCATGCTGGGCCTGGCAACAATGACCAAGGTCTCGCTTCAGCAGCTGCCCTCATATCTACCCAGCCAGGTACCCTGACTTTTTCTCTTCTGATACCGTCAATAAAAAAAGCCAACTGCTGGGTGGGAGAGGGAGGACAGGAAAAGAAACCCAAGCCTGAACGGTACAGATCATCAATGGCTGGGTTCCAAGCCTGCCTCTCTAACGCACTACCTGTGAGTCCTGGAGCAAATCCTTTGTGCCTCAGTATTCCCACTCCTTAGAAGTTCCCCTGCTACTCCTAAGTCCTACAAGCCACAAAACACCTAAGGCCCCTTCCATTCAGAGCATGTACCCAGACTCCTCTCCTTCCCACCTCAGTCCTATTCTCATTTGCATGGGATGAGCCCCAACCTAGAGAATTACAGAGAATTGGGGAGTGACTGAGGTCAGAGTCCTGGATCTGATACTCGCTCCTCTGGTGGCCTTGAGAAAGCCATTCGATTCCCACCCCACCCCCAAACCTCAGTTTCCTTTCCTGTGACATCGACATCATATGCTGACACTTACTCTGCCAGGAGGCCAGCGCAAGCCTCAGAGCACTAGATATACATGAGTTGCTGTTCCTATGGTTGTTTTTGCTCGAATCCCCACCCAGATTACCAGTGCTAAAGCACAAGCTTGAAACGTGTAGGAGGTGGAGACTTGGCCTCCTGACTGCTCATAATTACGTCTGCTACCTGACTCACTTGGCTTACCCTTGGCATGCCCCATTTGGAGGAGGTCTGGGGGAAAGTGGCTATTTGGGGTTAGCCACTGGGGGAGGGGCCTCCCCAGGCAGGAGCCCTGGATTCTGGGCCCAGTGGTAAACCGGAGATCCCAGGGGTGGCCCAGTCAAGTCACCTAAGCTTTCTGAGGCTCACTGTCCCAAGCTGCAAAATGAGCATGTTAGACCAGACTTTAAAGGAAGGAAACAGGCATTTATTAAGTGATTACCATGTGCCAGGCACCTTCTACCTCTGGCATCCTAGATTCTATTACCGAAAACCTCTTCAGCTCTAACATCACATGTTTACAGTCCCTCCCAGCTCAGCCATTCTGGGTTCTAAGAATCCTCCCAGCTCTGCCATTCTGGGTTCTAAGGCCCCTCCAGGCTCTGACATTCTGGATTCTGAGGCCCCTCCCAGCTCTGACATTCCCTGTTCCAAGGGCCCTCCCAGCACTGACATTCTGGGTTCTGAGGCCCCTCCAAGCTCTGACATTCTGGGTTCTAAGGCCCCTCCCAGCACTGACATTCCCTGTTCTAAGGTCCCTCCCAGCTCAGACCTCCAATGTTCTATGTTCTCCAGCTCCTTCTAGCTCTGACAGTCTGTGACTCTGTGGAATGTGCTTATTTTCTAGGCTCCCTTAACTTACTGTCCTCATCTCTTGGTGTCATCATTTAGATGCCTTAAATACCATGCTCCTTTCCTCTGGGGAATTGGGCGGGGGGAGGGGAGGGTGCTCTACTTTGGCTCCAACTTGGGGGAAGACTTAGAAATTATGGGGAATGTAATAGTGGAGAGAGGGAAGAGGAAATAGGAGAAAAGCACTATCTGGGAATGGGGGAGGGAGGTGAAGATTAAGGGGCAGAGAGAACATCTTAGCTTTGCCTGGGCCAGAATTGAAGGCAGAACCGAGCCCTCCAGGGAAAGGGCCCAGCCGGGCCCAGGGCCTGCTGAAGTTTCAAAGGCGACCAAAAATAGGTTGGGTGGGATGTGGCCAGGAGCCCAAGGAGGAGCGTGTGGGATGGCAGACTCAGTTTCTTCTGCTATAAAAGGACAATATGGATTAGCCAATGTCTAAGGTCCCCTTCCAGTGCTGACATTCAGGCTATGAGGAAGCTTCCATCTGCATGCACCCAAGCAGGCCTTACTGACTGCTCACTTCCCACTAATAAAGACAGAAGTACCTTGAAGAGAAAGAAACAGGTATCACTTTACAGCAATTGGTATGTACCATGGTAACAACTTAAGTCACATGGACCACGGAAAAAGGAAGAAGAGGGAGAATCAGTTTAGCAAGCTGCCACTTTGCTTCTTCTCTCTGGTTCTTAGTCTGAGAGGGAGAGAGGGGAGATGGGGACTGGGGGGGTGAGAGGAAGAAGGAAAAGGA
>CM053628.1:48584943-48617748 GCA_028646595.1 Phalanger gymnotis | reverse complement strand
TTCTTCTTCTTCTTCTTCTTCTTCTTCTTCTTCTTCTTCTTCTTCTTCTTCTTCTTCTTCTTCTTCTTCTTCTTCTTCTTCTTCTTCTTCCCTTCCTCCTCTTTCTAGTCAACTGGCACGCTATCTCCCCGGGATTTCAGAGGGGGCGCTGGGAGGTTGGGAGCAAATGCAACAGTTTGGAAGCCGGGTCTCGCCCCCGCCAGAGCGGCCTCCCTCTCCTCTCCTCTTCTCCTCGCCTCCTTCTAGTCTCCGCTCCTCTCCCGAGCACAAAGATTGAGACACGGGGGAGTAACAAGTGCTAGCCGCGACCCCTGGCGCTCTGACCTCCTTCGCTCTAGCCTTCCTTCTTCTAGGCTGGGGGTGGGACGTGGTTCCGAGAGGATGCTGCAGTCTAGGAATGACCCGAGGATAAACCTTTGCTTTGGCCAGGGTTGGGGGTGATTGGGAGCTAGGTCGGCGACTGCTAGGGTAGCACTTAGATGGGGCGCGGGGGTGGGGGGTGGAGGGTGGGGGGGAGGAGAGGAAGCAAACGAAAGCCCAGAAAGCTGGAACACTCTCCCCGGAACCCGTGGAATGCACAACATGTGGCTGGATTGAACCTCAGTAAGGGGGTTCTCCTCTCCAGAGGAGCGAGTGCTAGGCTCCTGAGTTCTCCCCCACCCCCCTCCAAACTACGCTTAGACAAACATCCGTACGTGCGAAGCATGCAAAGACACGATTATTGAATAATAATGATGATGATGATGATGATAATTCCCCAATCTATGGGGTTTTGCCGCTCCTGAAGGACTCCCCATTTTCTAGGTGAGGAAATAAAATCAGAGGGGCAAGATGCTTTCTCCAGGGTCCCTCTCTTAATGCGCTGCTTTGGAACTCGGCTCTCCGGGTTCCAAGATCCCGGCTCTCACAAACATCAAATACATTAGAAATTGACCAGCCCTCGGATTGCGACCTGGCTGATTTCAGAAAGGAGCTTTGCCAGAGCATGAGAGCGCCCAGCATTCTTCCCAAAGTGCTTTTGTATAAATTGAGTTCACTAATCACGACCTCTCTGGGGACCAAAAGCTGCCTGTGGTATTTGGCAAAAGGCAGGGAGTACCAACCACCCACTTTTTCTAGGGGCTGAGACGTCTGTGTAGTGAGTGGGGGAGGGATGCACAGCCAGCCTTTAAGCCAGCAGGGGGCCCTGGTCTTCATTATCTTTCACTCTCTATCTCCGTGAAGGAGGCAGGATCTAGCTGCCCCCAGGGCAGCTGGGCATTTATTCCAGGGTCTACTTTCCACTTTTTGCAGTTTTCCAGAGGGGAGGGGAGAGCACTGGACCACTGCCTGGGGAGAACACTGGCATCATGGGAATTTGCCTGTATTGCTATGTGGAGGTGGATCGGTCAATTCAATTCAACAAACATTATGAAGAGCTTATTCTGTGCAGAGCCCTGAAAAATAGACAAGACCTAATTCCTGCCCTCAGAGAGTGTACAGTCTTTCCAGAAGATACTCAAAAATAACCATAATAGACAATATTATCTGATGGCACTTCTGATAGGAGTGGATCTGGGAAGACTTCCCAGAAGAAGCGACCATTTGAGCTAGGCTTTAAAACAGCAAGAAAGAGATGAACTTTGGCTTAGAGAAAGTGTGATAGATGTAGATTTAAGGCTGGATCAATACTTAAGAGGTCATCTGGTCCAACCTTTTCATTTTACAAATGGGGAAACTAAGGCCCATAAAGGTTAAATGACTTGTCCAGAGTTACACATAGGGTCCCTGATCTAGAGGTGGAAGGAACCTTAGAGGCCACTTAGTCATTTTACAGGGAATGAAACTAAGGCACAGAGAGGTGAAATGTGCCCAGGATCACACAGATAGATTACTGAGGTGTTCCGGGTTATTAGGAATCTATGCTAATGGTTTCCACCCTAGAGCTATGTAGGCTAGAATCACTGATCCCCTAACAATGAGAATCTACAAAATATATGGTTTGATTTTGCATTTTACATTAAGGAAGAAACTCCCAGGGAGTTTTCAGGTGGCAAGGAATGAGTTTCCCTCCCCTTAGATTGTAAGCCTCTTGAGTGCAGAGCCTGTCCTTTTTTAAATGATTACTTATTTTTAACATTCTGACAGGGACTGCCTTTTGCTTGTCTCTGTATCCCCAGCACTTAGCACAATGCCTGGCACACAGTAGGTGCTTAACAAAAGTTTATTGACTGACTTGATCGAATTCAGAGACCATTCCTTCAGTTGTTAGTGACTGTCACTGTCTAGTGTGGCAAAGCTTCACAGAGCCTCATTTGGGGCAGCAGGAGATGCCAGCTTCATGGTAACTTAGAGATAATTGATTTAAACCTATTCATTTTCTGGAAGAGGAAATGAAAGCCTAAAAGGATCGGAGGCCTTTGCCTAGGCCATGCAGCCAAGAGCCTAAGCTGAATTGGGATTCAGGCCTTTGAGCTCCCGACCCAACATGCTCGTCTTGATGTCACGTAATAATAATGTAGCCAAGTTCTCAGTTATCCACTGAAATGGAGGGATGAGGAGTATGTGTGTGTGTGTGTGTGTGTGTAGGGGGGATAGGGTTAGGTTGAGAGGGAGGGAAATTGAAGTGCAGAGATTTGCATGTTATTTAAATACTTATTTCACCCTCTGTCCTCAGCAAACCTCACAGGGAACCACATTGAATGCACCAAGCTTCATATCTTTGCCTTTATATTGTTGTGCCCCCTCCTCCCAACCAGCACACACACCCAAATAATTTTTTAAAAAAGGCATTCAGGCCAGGATCTGGAAGGGGCTTAGAGGGTCTTCATAACCTAGAATGTCAGATCTGGGAATGACTCTTAGAACAGAGAGTGTCAGAGCTGAGAAAGCCCTCAGAACAGAGGTAGTGAACACTCTGAGGCTGTATGTGGTCCATAATACTCCCGAGTGCTACCCAAACCAAATGAAAAAGTAAGTGGGGAATATTTAAGAAAATAAATAAAATAGAATAGAACATAGATAATACTAATATGGGGTTTTCTAAGTCACTATGAGTGAGGCTGGAAGGGATCCTTAGGTATTCCACATCCACATGTGGCCCCATTTCTATTTGAATTTGACACTTGTCTTAGAACACAGGCCATCAGAGCTGGGAGGAAACTTAGAACAGAGAAGCAACGTGCCTCAATCCTTTCATTTGTACACATTTAGTTACTAGTAGAATCGAGAAATGCCCTGCAAAAAACACAGCTTCAGCCAGTTATAGAGCCTGGGCAATGGAATTGAAGTGACAAATTCTTGATAGGAATTTGAGGGCCTTCTTTTCTGAACAGGAGAAGTTTTACCTCCCTACCTACCAAAGGCAGGGTGAGCTGCCCTTTCGGAAAATAATGGCCATGAGATTTCTATGGATTTCTCTGCCTGCCTCTTCTGGGCTTACTTCACTTCTATGTCTTTTACATATGTGTGTGTGTGTGTGTGTGTGTGTGTGTGTGTGTGTGTGTGTGTGTTTATTTAAAAAATTCCCCGTTACATGTCAAAACAGTTTTTTAACATTGGTTTTTAAAACTTTGAGTTCCAAGTTCTTTCCCTTCCTTCCTCTCCACCGCTCACCTCTCACTGAGAAGGCAAATAGTTGCTATAGGTTATACATATGTAGTCACCTCACTCCTGTCTTTATGAAGGTTTGGAGTAGTTTTTTAAAAGGATGAGGCTTCAGCAATGAGTTGAGAAAGGCCATGGGAAGAAAACCCTTTGGCGGATGAGGTAGACAAACTGTCGCATTTCTCAGTGAATCAGCAGAGGTCTACTTTTAGTCTGATCCAGAGTCTCTCCCCTGTGGCTAGAGGAATGAAGAATCAGCTTATAGGAGACTGCTTATGTAGGTGTAAAGGTGTAACTTGGTTGAGCAAATTAGTCAAATGAACTCTCTCCATTTAAAGAAAGTGATACAAGGTAAGAACCTCTTTATTAAGTATTCATTCAAAGATTTTAGACCAGGGTTTCTTAATCTGGGATCCATGGCCACCACAAAATAGGGTCTATGATTTCAGGGGTTCTGTGAACTTAGGTCCTCCATGATTGTGCTTCCTGCCATGAATGTTGGTTGATTATCAATAACTTAGCTTTCAGAAAGGGGTATTTTCTAAGATGCTACAGTAAGAAAAACTGGTACCGATCATCCCCAAAAAGTCTATGGCATACTTTTCCATCAGCACATTGAGGGGAACATACTGGGGAAAGCAGGCTCATGCTTTGAGGGCTTATGCCTTCATAAAAGTCTTCTTCTCTGATCTCTGAGGTGCTTGAGGGGTTCCCCTTCGGCATAATGTAGCTTCTTTAGTGGGCTCCTAGCAGAGCCATGAATCTGCCTTCCCACATTGCATCCAGTCCATTCTGTGCTCCAGATGCAGATGCTGCCACTAGTGGCTGCTGTCCTGAGGGATGATGCTAGGATAACAGTGAGACTATGGGAGTTCAAAATCCTCTGGATGTTTGGAAGCCCAAAAGGTCATCTCCCCAGCCAGGAAGGAGGCAGGCAGGAGACCCAGGACAAGATCAAAGAATCAAAGAATGTTGAATAAAATTTAGGAAACATTTAAATATCCCACTTACCTCCTATCCTGGAGGAGCTCGTGTCTTACTAGTGTCAGAGCTAGAGAGACCCTTAGAACATAGAACACAGAATATCAGAGCTAGAAGAGACTCTAGAGCCTAGAATACAGAATGTCAGAGATGGATGCAAACTTAGAACATGGTACAGGAAAAGCAGAACTGGAAGGGTCCTTGGAACAGAAAATGTCAATTCTGGAAGGGATCTTAGAACATAGAATATTAAAGATGGAAGCAAACTTAGAATGTAGAATGTTATGGCTGGGAGAGACCTTAGGGAACATGAAATCTAACCTTTTCATTTAATAGGAAAGAAAACTGCAGCCCAAAGACAGAGACTTTCTCGATGTTACACAATGCTTCCGTGTCAGACACAGAACTAGAACCATTTCTCCTGACTTTTTGACCAGTGTTCTTTCTATGTAGCATCTAGGGCTATACTGATAAATATTTAACAACCAGCTCTCTGGAAATATTTATGGCTGGTACATTTTCACTTTCATCTGCATCGTTCACATTTTCTCCATCCCTTTCTCGAGTGAGGACAAATCAGGAAAACAATCAATCATGCTTTGATATGCAGTGTTTGCCAATTTCCAAGGTGTAAATGAAATCACAAATTCAGCAATCAGCTCTTTGAGAGTCTGGCTGCATTCTTAATATGTGAACATGAGTTAACCTGCAACATAAGTGAATCAGATTTGTGGTCTAGAAAGGTAATCCATGGAGGGGTGAGGGGAGAATCATGGGGAACTTTGCTGACTTCTTTGGTGTGAGCAAAAAAACAAAGAAAAAGACAGTGCCTGAAGCCCTGTTGGGTTAAGTGACTTGCCCAGGGTCACACAGGTTGTCAGGACTCAAACCCACAGCTGACTTTCTATCCATTAGGCCAAACTGCCAAGGTGTATGGAGGGGGAATATGGCCCAGCCAGAATTTATTTAGTGCTTCAGGTACTGAATTTGTAGTCAGAGGACCTGGGTTCAAATCCAGCCTCTCCTACCTGTGTAGCCATAGGCAAGTCCCTCTTTGGACTTCCCTTCTGTAAAATGAAAGGGTGGAGCTAGATAGTCTCTTCTCTCTCTAGATCTAGGATCTTACTTGGAGAGAGCTGAGTCAGAAAAACCTCGAATTCAAATCCAACCACAGATGCTTATTAGCTGTGTCAGACCTTGGGCAAATTACTTAATTGTTTGGGTTCTTTATTTTGCCTCAGTTTCCTCATCTCAAAAATGGGGCTAATAATAGTGCCCACATCCCAAGGTTGTTGTGAGGATGAAATGAGTTAAAATAGTACAAATAACTTTGTAAATCTTAAAGCGCTATGGAAATGCAAACTATCATTCTCATTATGATGGGTGACCTTGGATAAGTCCCTTCCTCTCCGTAGGCCTGTTTCCTCTTCTGTAATTTGAGGGGGAGCCCTTCTGAGGGCATTCCTCAGAAAGAATGCCTTCTGAGATGCTTTCGGTCCTTCTTATGATGTTTCAGAAGTATGGATTTCTCAATTACAGAAACCAAGGGGAAAATCTGAGAAAAACTTTCAAAAATTTTCCAAAATTGATAATCAGATTATATGTGTCCTTTTCTGGGGTTAGGGTGGAAGTTGCTTGAGTAAATCAATCACCCCACCCTATCTAAAGTAAAGGAGAAAATCCTACACGCTGATACCCTAACCAGGTGGGACACATTTCAATTATCCAATGATGGGCTTCAGATTAAGTGTGAGAAAAGTCCTTGGTCAGCTAGAGTGAATTGGACAGATAGAGCATTCAAATTGGCTCATTAATTAACATCCTGTGGGACCTAGAAAAACCAGGAAGCTAGTTCAGAACCTGAGAGAGATTCCAGCTCAAATCCCTAGAAGGATCAGTTGGAAGAAAGGAGCAGAGCTGGATTTCTGTCTGGGCATCCTCCTCACCACCCTCTTTACTGGAGGACCTCATGAACCTCAGAGTCCACCAGATTTCCCATTTTGACATCAGTGTCCTAGCAGAGTCCTTAGAATTGCTAATAATGGCTACATTAGAAAGCAAAGACATGGGACAAGGGGAAAAAACAGATTCCAGGCTCTCCAAAGAGCCCAGCAGAAAAATTACCTTATTTCTAAAGGGAGTCTCTTGAGGACTCAGCCAAAGAACCTCCTGGATCTGTGAGTTAACCCATCTACCACCTGTGCTCCAAGCCAAAGTCTGCTTTCCCCTGTTCTCGGAATGTAGCTGTGGAAGAACATGTCACAGACTTATGGGGGGGGGGATACTTTGTATTAACTATTCTGACCTAACTTCCTTAGTAACTGCCGCTTTTCTAAAACCTAATTAAGTATGCTGACTACTTCTACCAAATGACAATCATGGCAGGAAGCACACAGTGGGGGCTCATAACCTTTAGCACTAGACAGACACTGCCCCTCAACCTCTCAGGACTACCTCTAGAATCTGAGGAAGCATACAATGGCTGTGTTCTTGGGACTAGCCTCAGAAGAGCCATGGTAGCCCTAGAGAATTTACCAATCAGTCAATAATCATTTCCACAGATGCCAAGCAGAAAGGTTCTATGGGATCCTTGAGAAATAGGTCCATCTCCTTGCAAACTTCTTTTGTTGGCCTGTTCCTTTTTGTATCTCCCTCTGACCTGAAATGCTCTCATAGGCCTCAAGTGGAGCCCATTAAGAGAAGCTTGATTAGGGGAAAGCTTGCTTGTAGGAAGGCTTTCACACACACCTTTTGCCGATTTCTAATTAGGCACTGAGTCAAGACGGTTGTGATGGGGCAGCTAGGTGGCGCAGTGAGTAAAGCACCGGTCCTGGAATCAGGAGGACCTGAGTTCACTTGATACATTTACTAGCTGAGTGACCCTGGGCAAGTCACTTAACCCCAATTGCCCTGCCTTCCTCCCTCCACAAAAAGAAAAAAGGGTTGTGTTGCCTTCTGGCTCTGAGCCTATTGGCTGAAAGAGTATATATTCTGAGAGGTGAGCTTTTGCTTATATGTATGCCATTCTCTGAGGATTAGAAGACCATGCCAGTATCTTCGAGGTGGAAGGGACCCCCGAAGACATCCAAGCCAGAAGCAGAAATCCCCTGTAGAGTCTTCCTTCCAGGGAGTAATCTAGCTTGCAGAGCACTAGTGACTACCTCCTGAGGCTGCCGTTTCACTTTCGGGTAGCCTTGATTAGGCAAAATTTGCCTCTCTTTGTTCTTAACTCTACCCCCTGACAGCAAGCAGAAAAAGCCTATTCCTTCTTCTATGTCTTGACCTTGGAAATCCTTGAATGCAGCCGTCACGTTTCCCCTAGATTTTTGTCTCCTTAGTAGTTTCTATAGAGGGCATGATCATGAGGTCTTATAACATACTTAAGCATAGAAAGCAATATGGTATAGGATACGAATGAAGGAAGGAAATAAACATTTATTAAGCGTCTATTATATACCAGGTATTGTGCTAAGCACTTTACAAATATTATCTCATTTGACCCTCATAACAACCCAGGGAGGCTGATGCTATTATTATCCCCATTTGACAGATGGGGAAACTGAGGCAAGAAGTGGTTAAGTGACTTGTCCAGGGGTCACCCGGTTAGTAAATGTTTGAGGCAGGATTTGAATTCGGTCTTCCTGACTCTGGGCTCAACGCTCTATCCATTGAACCACCTAGCTGCCTTGACTTCAAGTTAGGAAGACCTGAGTTGAAATCATGTCTCTTACGTCTGCTATCTATGTAACTCTGACCAAGTCACCTAACTTCCGTGAACCTCAATTTCCCCATCTATGAAGTAATAACACCTATGGTACAGGACTGTCAAATGAAGGCCAAATGAGATGATGCAGGTAAAGTGTTTTGCAAACTTTAAAGCTATGTAGAAAAGTGAACTGAGTCTAAAAAGAAGTGGACTGATAGGGAGGAGACCTGGTCCTGCCATGAAATTACTGTTAAAATCTTATGGACTATTTCTCTAAAAAGGTTGTGGGGGTGTAGCAGCAAACACACTAGTACACCCAGGATGCCTGCTAGGACAGGTTCTTAGATATGCTTTACTAAGAAAGATAACTTTTTAAAGGGTCAATAATCTTCTTTAATTACATTCACTAGTTCATGGGAAGGGTCAGCACCCTGAATGTCAAAAAAACACAGAGAAAATACAAGCAGAGAAATTAGACCAACAGGCAGGGCTCTGAATGCCTGAATCAAAGCAATATACACTCTACACACACCACTGGATTGAGAGAACCTTTATATCTGAGCAGTCGTGGGGTCTGGACATACAGCTACTCATAGTCTTGACCAGGCAATCACAAGGTCCTTCACATAAGTGAGCCCCCAAAGCAAAAGCTCACCTCTTAGAATGTATGCTTTTTCAGCTAATAGGCTCAAAGCTAGAAGGCATCACAACCCCGTTGATTCAGTGCCTAATTAGAAATTGGCAAAAGGTGTGAAAGCCTTCCTACAAGCAAGCTTCCCCCTAAGCAAGCTTCCCTTAATGGGCTCCACATGAGGCCTATTAATGGGCAAGGCAGATCTTATATCCCATTAACATTACAGGGGGTCTTAGTGAACTGCAAGCACAATGCGAGTCAGTCATACGATATAACAGAGAAGCCTTAGCAGGGACATGATAGGTTGATGTCTTCCTGAGGTTGAGGAGCTGTAGGTGGAAGAGGGGTCAGACTTATTTTCTTTGTCCCTAGAGGGCAGAACTTCTAACCACTGCTAGGAGTTGCAAAGAGACTAGTTTGTGTTTGATATCAGGAAGAGTCTTCCTATTGGTGAGAGATGGCCCAAAGTGGACCAGGTTTCCTCTGAGGGATGTGGCCAGGAGGCTCTACCTTGGTGGAGGGCCTTCAGGGAGTGGCTGGATGCCTGCTTGTTGGGATGCTGGAGAGGGGCTCAGATATGGGATGCACAAAAGGTCCCTCCCAACTTTGGATTTCCGTGAAAACTTCTGCTGGCCCCAGGGTCCCTTTCCCAAAGCTCAGCATTCCCTGGCAAGATCAGGCAAGCTTGCTTTTGCCATAGTGATGAAACTGAGTCGTGGGCTTCCCTCAGTGAAGATGGGCCCAGGTGGGAGAAATCATGGGATTACCACCTGTCATCTCAGCCTTTTGGAGGCTTGGGCCCATCAGTAACTTCTGAGGCAGGCTCCTATAGCCCTGGGAATGGGATCAGTAAACCTAGTTTCTTGTTCTAGCTCTCTTGCTCATTTTGACAAGTCACTCCATTTCTCTGAGCCTGTTTCTCCATCTGTAAAACGAGATGGTTGTGCAATGTGTTCTCTAATGTGCCTTTTAGATTTAACGTTTCAAGTTCTATACACCATGGCCTCTTCGCCTACTTCTAGCTCTAACTTAATCTGTTTTGTGTTCTAAGGTCACTTCCAGTTCTGACATTCCCCATTCTAAGGTTCTTTCCAGCTTTGACAGTCTATATTCTCAGTACTAAGGTCTTCTCAGCTTTGACATTCTGTGTTCTAAGGTTCTTTCCAGCTTTGACAGTCGGTGTTCTCAGTTCCAAGGTCTTCTCAGCTTTGACATTCTGTGTTCTAGGGTTCCTTCCAGCTCTGACGTTCCGTGTTCTAAGGTTCCTTCTAGCTCTGACATTCTGTGTGCCAAGATGTCTCCTGGCTCTGACATGCTCTGTTCTTATAATCTATGATTTCTTCCGGCTTTGACATTCTGTAAATCTTTGTCTTCAGGTAGGGAGCTTCTCAGTTGAAGGGCCATCAGTGGTGATGGGCAGTGAGGCTAAGGGTTCCCAACAATTGGCATGAATGGCAGAGTCCATCCCCCTCTGGAAAAGTGGAGGCTGTAGCCCACGCCTTTGAGAATGCCTCAGTGACTCTTGGGATAGGTTCACCCTGATCTTGACCCATTAAATGTTTGGGCTCTGTATGACTCAGGTGGTGGAAGTGAAAACTTTCTCACTTGGAACTGCTTGATTAATTGAAAGATAAAGCAGTGAAATGAAAGGAGTTCTATCTTTTGTACCTTTTTAAGGAGTGAGTTATTAATAGGAACTCTTGACACTTTGCCTAAATGAATCACAAATAGTGAAGTAATATTACTCAGTTAAAATCTGTTACTTTCTATAGTGAGATGATTCAAGCTTGTGTGTATTGGAATTATGGATTATTATGATTGAACTCACACAGAAGTACAAATGGCATTTTCCAAAGAACCGGCATGATTATAGATTCCAAGAGTGACACAGAATGACGACTCTGGTTCCCTTCCTTTGTCAACTCAACACAAACGCTAAACTAAACCAGGTTTGAAATGCTGAGAGGCATTGGTGGTGGTAGAAGGAGCTCAGAACGTGGTAAGGGAGACCTGAGCTCCAGCCCTGACATTGCCCACTGTCAGCAGTAACAACTGCTGACTTTCCTACAGTGGTTAACAAAGAAATCTCCCTCCCAGCATCCCTGGGAGGTATCATTATCCTCATTTTACAGAGGCAGAAAATGCAGCCCGAAGTGATAAAGTCACTTAAACAAATTCACACAGCAAGTGCCCACGCTGGGACTCCAACCCAGGACTTTGCCACAGGAATGCAACATACTTTCCAGTAGAGCAGCAAGTATTAGGCAGAAAGGTTCCATGGTATATAGTGCTGGACAAAGAACTGAGGGACCTGGGTTCGAATCTTGGCTCTGCTGCTGACTTGCCGTGTGACTTGGGCAAGTTCCTTGCTCTCTGTGGGCCTCCATTTCCTTGGCTCTATACCATGGAGTGATGGGCTCTAAAGACATGGTCTCCAGTTCCAGCTCTGCTGTATAATTTCCCATCTTAACCGGGTAACCTTGCATAAATCAGCCCGCCACCTACCCCAAGCCATAGTTTCTTCATTTTAAAAAATGGGCAAAATAGAGAAGCGTTATGAGCATAAATTATAGAATGTACTTAAAAGCCTTTGAAATTGGACAGAGCAATGGAAACTGGAGCGTTAGTCATAGTAATGGGTTACCTCTCCTTGAAACAAAGGCCCATAGTTTTAAGGACATTCTTCTTCCAGTGATATCATATGACCCAAAATCGTGGTATCCCACAGAACCCAAAGAATTTCCATTAAAGGTCAGCCAAAGGGCAATGGGGAGGCCCATGATGGCTGGAAGGAGGTTACAACCGCTCTTGAACTTAAAACTGTGCAAAGGAAGAGGCATGAAGGACCTTCTCCAAAAGATGGATCTCAGGGAAAGGAAGTTGGCCAATCAAATGATGAGAGAGTAGGATGCGATTGTCACTGGTGTCCCTGCGATGTCAAGAGGTCTAGAGGAAGCCCCCTCAAGGCCTCCCCGACTTGCACACATTGGGTGGATTCCACAGGGAGAATTTACAAGTGAACGTGGATAAGAAACGACTGGGGTAAGAAGGCAGAGTTACCAAGTCTAATTAGTTTCTGATCTCTCCCCTCTCTCTCTGATGATTTTATATTGATTTTGCATATATTGGCTTTCTGAGCATAAGAACTGCCTCATTTCTGTGTTAGTATCTTCAGTGCCTAGCACAGTGCCTGACACGTAGAAAGTGTTTAATAAATGCTTGTTGAGTGAATAACGATCCACGCTGACGAGACCCAGATCCATCAAAGTATTGTCATTAACAATAATGGTAATGGAGTTGATTAAGGCACAGAAGTAGTTTGGTGACTTGCCCATAGTCACAAAGCTAGTAATTATTAGAAGCAGAATTGGAACTCCTGTTTTCTTGGCTTCTAGCTTCTAGCTTCTGACATCCATTATGGCTACTACAATAATATTTATTGCTAATTGTTATCATCAGTGATTACTAATACTTAATGAGTTCTATTTGTCAGCTAGCCTTAATCATCATTAGGCAGTCACCTGCTTCCCGCACTACTGCATGTACAACTCTAGCTCCTTGGGAAACTTGTAATGCTGTTAAAAGTAGCCTTTGCCATATGCTAGAAACTGGGACAAAGATATGGTAATGAGCCGAATACAGTCTCACAAATGGGGCCCGGACCTACCATACCATTCTAAATGGAGAGGCTATCCTGTGTCTCTGTTCCCTGTCAGTTTTGGTTTCCCAAGGAGCTAATGTGGCTGCGGTACTGTACCGGTGGGATCTCAAGGGCTTCTCCCTGGAGCCCATGCCTGGGAGCCATGCATTGCAAAGCAGGCAGAGTCTGACATCCAGGCAAGCACCCTGGGCAGGGGCCTGGGTTCCAGTATGTAAGATATGGAACCCTATGGAACCTGAGGCAAGTCCATCAAAGTCTGTGAACTTTAGCTTTCCTTAGTTTAAAGGAGGAAACTAGCCTGGATAATATGTAAAGTCATCTCTCCAGTCCTGGGATTTTGAAATGCTTATAAATACTTGGAAGACTGGCTCTCCAGACATGGTCCTTGGCTTTAGGTGGGTCCCATGCAAAAAAGGCCTATCTCTCCCTGCCTGGTACAAGCTCATTAACATCTGAGTACTAAACCATTGATCAGATAGAAGCCTACTGGCACTGTCTTACTGCCTCACCACCTAATCATTCCTCAACCCCCCCCCTTCCGTTGGTTTATTTGCAATAGTCATGCTACTGAAACTGATCTTTCTAGCGAGACTGAATAGAATAAAGGACCTGGGGTCAACTCTGAACTCTGTTTTGTTGTTCAGTGGTTTCAGTCCTGTCTGACTTTTGGGATCCCACTACGGATTTTCTTGGCAGAGATACTGGAGTGGTTTGCCATTTCCTTCTCCAGCTCATTTTACAGACGAGGAAACTAAGGCAGACAGGGTGAAGTGATTTGCCCAAGATGACACAGTTAGTAAATGTCTGAGGCTGGATTTGAACTCAGGTCGTCCTGACTCCAGGCCGGGTGCTCTATCCACTATGACGCCACCTAGTGCCCTTTGAACCCTGTTACTGATTACCTATGTTATGTTCAAAAAGTCTCGACCTCTTAGGGGCTCAATTTCCTCTCCAATTGTTACTTGATTGGGTTAGATCTACACTAAGACCTAGGATTCAGTAGTAATGATAATGACAATACTAATAGCTAGCATTTGAATAGTATTCGCTATGTGCTAGGCACTGTGGGAATTGCTTTACAGATATCATCTCATTTAATTGTCACAACCCAAGGAGGTAGATGCTATTATTGTCCCCATTTTACAGATTAGAAAACAGGCAAAATCCAATGACCTTATCTTAGTCCTCAGTCCAAGGGTGTATGGGAGCCAACTCATATTGGCTAGACAGCTAGCTTTAGGAGTGAATAGAGTGCTGGGTTTGTAGTGTAGAAGACTTGAGTTCGAATTCAGCCTCAGGCATGTACTAGTTGTGTGGCCCTGGTTAATACACGACTTCTATTTTCCTCCGTTTCCTTCACTGTAAAATGAGGATGATAATAGCACCTAGCTCCTAGAGTTGTTGTGAGGATCAAATGAGACAATGTTTGTAAAGTCCCTAGCACAGTGCCTGGCATGTAGTAAAAGCTTAACAAATGCTTGTTTCCTTCCTTCCTCTTGAGAGCTGATTGTTAAATTTTCAGTATGAATATTTACACCTCAGAAATATGCAAACACTATGCATCAGGGCTTGATTTATTGTTTTGTTATTGTCTATACTTTAAAAAGTGATGAAAATTTTAATATTGAAGATTAAACTTAAAAGTGTTTTGGGCTTACATTTTTCTTAAGAGATAGAGTACCTTTGGTCCTCACACTCTTTGACCTCTCTTTAGTATTCAGCATCACTCACCCCCTTGGTCCCCCTGAAGATTCTTCACTCCCCGGGATTCTTCAACTCTGCCATATAATGGATCAAACCTTAGAGCTTATATAGAGCACAGCCCCATTAGCCTAGAACCTAGCTCTTCCCCTTGGAAACAGTCTGGGGGCTTCTGCTTTTTGGACCCAGGGCTTGGAACAGTAAGATTTCTATGATCACAGCACCGGAATTAGAAGCATCAAATCTCCTGGACTCTGTTGGCCAAATTATTTCATTCACCCATTCAATTCATATATTTGTTCATTCATTCATTTGTTCATCTGTCCATCCATCTGTTCATTCGTTCATTCATTCATTCATTTGTTCATTCATTCATCTCACTCATTTCATCCAACAAAAATTCCCGGAGTGTCTATTGTGTGGAAGGCCCTATACTGGGCGGTTGGGATTCAGACCCTGATCTCAAGGAGTTTAAAATCATAAGAACTAGCATTCATATAGCACTTTAGGGTTTCCGAAACACCTTATATATTTTATCTCCTTTGATCCTCACAACAACTGAGGTAAGTCAGTATTATTATAATATATAGAAGTTAGGTATTATTGTATAATAATAATTATATATGTTATATAATATATTCTTATTATGTTGTTATAATTAAATATAATAAGTAGGTATTATTATCTTGTTTTACATACGAAGAAACTGAGGCACAGAGAGATCAAGTAAACTTGTTTAGGGTCACACCACTAGGAAGTGTCTGAGGCAGATTTGAATTCAGTTCTTCCTGACAAATCTGGCATTCTTTATCCATTGTACCACCTACATTATAATCTAATAAGGACAGGACAAATACACAAATAATCCTGATACAAAGGAAAGTCTTAAGAAGGAGGAGATCGATTTCAGCTGGGAGGACCTAAGGTGCTTTCATGGGAATGGAAGGAGGATAGTGGGAAAAAAGGCATATGTTCCAAGACCCAAGGTATAGATAAAAGAGGGAGCAGAACAGGAACAAAGAACACAGATGAATCCAATTTGTTCAGCCCAGAGTTTTTGGAGGTTGGTAGTTCCATCAACACAGATCAGGCAGTTTGGGGGAAGGGTGGATTTGAAGGAACGGAGCAATGATATAAGTCCTGACAGGGAGGCTAGACCTAGATTATGGAGGGTCCAGAATGCCCCACTGAAATGAAGCAGGAGTTGAAATGGGCAAGACAGGATAGAAGTTATCAGCATATTCTGATCCAAGGACCAGTGATGGCTACCCAAGACTACTATAAGAGTTTAAATAAGAAGAGGAGAGCCTAAACAAAGGTGACTGAAATGAGAGGTAGGAAGAAGGATGGATGTTAGATATATGGGTAGGGTAGAAATCAATAGGACCTGGCAATTAATGAGGTATTTGTGTGGAAAGGAAGGAGTCAATGATGACTTGGAACTTTGAGCCTAGAGTTTTGGAGGTTGGTAGTAGAGATCGGGTAGTTTAGGAGAAGGGTGGATTTGATAACTGAGTTCCATTTTGGTCATAGTGATTATGTGGTATTGGTAGCGAGGCTGGGTGGTGATATTCAACAGGCAGTTGGAAATAAGGGAGACTTTCTTCATCTGTCAAATGAGGGCATTGGACATGGTGACCTCTGGGGTTCCTTCCAGTGCTAGCCATATGACTTTATGATCCTATATGTGACCTTATATAAATCAATTCCCCTTCCTGGGTCTCAGTTTCCTCATCTGTCAAATGAGGGGATTAGGCTAAATAACCTCTGAGGTCTCCTGCTGCTCTAAATCGAAAATCCATTGATCGACATCATTGTTATATATACCCATTCCCATTCTTAGCCAACAAAGACCCACTCTGATGACATGATGCCTTTGTAGGCTTCTACCCATAATCATCATTAAGTTACTTGGATAAGTTCACCCCAGTCAAAGGAAAACAAGGGAAAACAGCCAGAACAATTTTCCTATTACCTTCAAAAATAAAACCAGGCTCGTTTAACCTGACATACCAGTCCTTTCTAAGGCCCCCACAAATATCCCTTCCTTATTTACCACCAAAGTGCTGGACCTCCTCCTGCCTCTCTGAGGGATTCCTTCCCTGTGTTCTCATCTTCTTTAAATGTGAATCTTCCCTGAGGCTCTGTTCTAGGCCCCTTTTCCTCTTCTTAGCTACACTTTCTTCCTTTGAGATAGCATCTACTCTCATGGCTCCAATGATCACCTCTATACAGATGGCACCTCAATCTATCTTTTAATCTCTAGTTGTTCTCTAGAGCCTGTAAGGTTAATGGGAATAAGACCTTCCTCGCCCATCAATAGGCCTCATGTGGAGCCTATTAAGGAAAGCTTGCTTGCCTGTAGGAAGGCCTACACACCTTTGGTTAATTTCTAATTAGGCTCTGAGCCTATTAGCTGAAAGAGTATACATTCTGAGAGGTGAGCTTTTGCTGTGGGGACTTGCTTACAAGAAAGATCTTGTGATTCCTTGGTCTAGACTCTGAGTGGCCATCTTTTCAGAGCTTCCCGACTGCTCAGAGGTAAAGGCTCTCTTGATTCAGTGGTGGATGTAAAGCTTTGATTCAGGCAGTAGAGCCCTGTCTGTTGCTCTTTATTTCTCTTCTCTGTATTTTTTTTCTATTTAATTAAAAAAGATTGTTGATCCCTGAAACAGCTATCTTTCCTTAGTAAAGCAGATAAAAGAACCCGCACTAGCAGCATCCTGGGTATGCCAGTGTGGTTGCCATTACAGAGCCCCAGTTCTGAGTTTCTCTTGGATGCCTTGCCTCAAACTTTACATGTCCCGAACTGATTTCCTCCTCTTCCCCCTCAACTTGACCAACCCCCTCACTTTTATGTTTCTGTTCATGCAACCCTTGCCCCCCAACCTCCCTTAAAATTCAAGACCTACCACAAGGTAGCTCCAACCTAATTTTCTAGCCTTTTGGCTTTCCTATACTCTTTGTTTCAGCAAAAGTGGAATATTCCCTGTTCTCCCCAATCTCTCTCTCTCCCATCTCTGGGTCTTTGCTTGGCATATTCCCTGTGCTTTAAAGAGATAGCCTCCTGCCTCGTCTTCTGGTGAAACCTCCCTGCCCATCTTCCTTCTGGAATCCCTTCTATCAAAAACCCCTTTGGTCAGGGCCTAAAACATCACTGACTCTCCCCTCTCTTGTATCCCACATAGACAATCAGTTTCCAAGCCCTGCCAATTGTATCTCTACCACATAGGATACAGATCTAGAGCTAGAAGGGAACTCAGAGGCTATTGAGTCCAACCTCCTTATTTTAAAGAGAGGGAAGCTGAGGCCTATGGAGAAGAAATGACTTGTACAAAGTCACACAGCTAGAACCAGTGCGAGAACCAGTGCTAGCACCCATGTCCTCTGAGTTCCCATCCATTGCTGTTCCATCATACCATACTGCCTTCCTATCTCTCTAATCTACTCTCTCCTTGTGTCCACGGCAACCTTGCTGTCCAGGCCGAACCCTGGCCAAACCAGGTGGAAGATAACCAACAGGCCTCAAACCCATTGGTGAGTTAGGGGGTATCTACCCCAAGCACGTGAAGATATCCCCTGGTGGAACGGGCTGATGAGAACAATTTGTTCCAGTGGCCACGAAGGCAGCCGAAGCAGGCACCATGGAGCGCTTAGTCAGACGTCAAAGATGCCAAGGCCATCCAAGGCCTCCCTGGCCATCTCTAGTCATCTTGACTTTTGTTTCGCCATTGGACTTTGATGACTCTGAAAGGGA
This sequence comes from Phalanger gymnotis, assembly GCA_028646595.1. Lineage (NCBI taxonomy): Eukaryota > Metazoa > Chordata > Mammalia > Diprotodontia > Phalangeridae > Phalanger > Phalanger gymnotis. The sequence goes on along the minus strand of CM053628.1, from coordinate 48,599,723 downwards.
GAGTGAGGCTTTCGACTTTTCTAGACTCTACCTCGCTTAAATCTACTTCATTCTCAAGTCAAGACATAACCGTGTGATGTTATCGGTCTTCTTCAAAAACAAAGGGCAAACAACACCAACCTGGAAGAGTCATCACGCACAGGTCTGATACCACCATTTCCTTACTCAAAATCTTTTAGCAGCTTCCATGGCCCATGAAGCAATTTAGCCTGGAACTGGAGGCCCTTTAGCCTGATTCCAACTTCATGGCCTTCTTCCTTTAAGGTATTCTTTGTTGCATCAAAAATGGACCATCTGCCTTTCTCATCCATCCCTCTCCCATCTTCTAGCAAAATCCCTTCCTTCTTTCAAAACTCAACTCAGATGCCAGACTCCATGAAGCCTCCGATTCTCCCTCCTGGACACACCCTCCCCTCTTGGAAATTTCTCACAATGGTTAGCCCAAATTTTTACATGCGCTTCTATGCTGCCTTCACATTATTTGTTTTCTTCTCTACCCCTAACCTCCCTCCCCGCCAGCTGCATTCAGCTGTAAACTCCTGTACCGAGGAAGGTCTCTTCAGGCATTCAATTGATTATGGAATGTTAGCTCTGAGAGGCACCTTAGAACAGGGAATGTCAGAGCTGGGAGGGGCCTTAGGACAGGGAATGTCAGAGTTGGGAGGGCCCTGAGAACATGGAATGTTGGAATTAAGAGCCTCCCTAGAGCAGAGAATGTCAGAGCTGGGAGATTTCTTCGAAAATCGCACAGAATTGTTGAAGCAGGAGAGGAGCTCAGAGAGAATATTTTTTAACCTTTTTGTTTAATAGTTGAGGAAACTTACTCAGTGTTTAAGTGAGTCACTCAAAGCCACCCAACTAATTAGTAGTAGTTAGATCTCAAGCCCCTCTCCCGCTTTTGATCACACCAGGCTGCCCTACTCACCAGCTGCTCATTAGGGATGCGTCCTGTCCAAATGTTTAATTCACTTGTTTGGGTTGCCTTTTGCTTTTTCTATTGTAGCAGAAAAACCCTGGAAAACTAGTCTCTTGTCTAGACTGGAGGATTCCAGCCAACAGATTCTTTTGGGTGTGAAAGCTGTAAATGAATGACTTGTGTTTCCTGCAGTGTCCAACTCCCAAGTCTCATCCGTTGACGTACATCATTTGAGATTTCATGGGCTGCTGTGGCGATGTCATGTCTAGTGACCCAAACTGGGTGTCCCAATGTCCCTTAGCACTAGACAGCATAGCTTTCAGTAGAGGCATTCTTGGGGAAATGAAGGACTTTGTTTTTTTTTTTTGGAGGAGGCATCTCAATGTCTTGGAAAGAACCCTGGACTTGGAATCAAGAGGTCTAGTGGAGATAGCATTGAATTGGAAGTCAGAGCTCTATTACTTTGTCACCTTGGACAAGTCACTTATTCTCTGTGGGTCATCCGATCATACCTATAGACCTGGAAGGGATCTCAGATATTATCTCTTTCTAATTTCTTTATGTGAATAGTATCAGGAAGACCTGAGTTCAAATCCTACCTCAGACACTTTCTAGCTGTGTGACCCTGGGCAAGTCAACCTTTGCCTCAGTTTCCTCATCTGTCAAATGAGGATGATACTAGCACCTACCTCCCAGGATTGTTGTGAAGATAAAATGAAATAAGTATAAAGTCCTTTGCAAACCTTAAATGTTAGCTCTGATTATAGTCACCATTGCTGTTTTGTCTGGCTCTGGGATTCCATCAGTGTTGGGAGAACTTTAGTCAATGCAGATGTTGGTGTTTTCTACAACATTCAGTCATAAGGGATTGCCTAGGGCACTCAGGGGTCAGAAGACCAATGTTATGTGATTGGGTAAGTCAAAGTTAGGCCTTGAACCCAGGTCTCCTGACTCCAAAGCTGTAGCCCCCCTCCACTTTGCCACACATCTCTTCATTTTGCAGAGGAGGAAACTGAGGCCCAAATAGGTCAAGTGACTTCTCCAAGGTAACACAGGCAGTGAATAACAGCCCAAAGAAGAGCTCAGGATTCCTTGAGATCAATTCCAATGTTTTTTTCACTTGATTGAGCTGCTCACTTGTCTCTCGTTTTAGAACCTGAGTCCTCCTTGACCGTTCCCTCTCTTTCACACTCACTATCTAATTTGGTTCTGTCTACTCAATTCTGCCTCCATGTTCTCTCTTGAATCCATCCCCTTTTCTCCACTGTCATAGCCACCCCTCTAGTCAACACCCCTTCATCCATTGCCTTTCACCTGGACCACTGGGATAGCCATCTAACTGGCCTTCCCACATTCTGTGTCTTCCCTTTCCAGTCCATCCTCTTCACTGTGCCAAAGGGATTGTCTGAAAGCACAAATCTAAGAAACTTCTGTGACTCCAGCATCCCTCTAGGATCAAATAGCAATCCTCCATTGGCCATTTAAATCCCTTCAGGGATGACAATGGCCTTAGGTTTCTGACTTAGTCTATATTGCTCTGATGATTGAGGCCAACTATCCTGTTTTCTCTTCCCTAAATCGGAAATTCCATTTCTTCTATCTGCATGTCTTTGCATAGGCCAGTATCCTGTCCACTACCTCTTAGAACTTTTGGCTTCCTTCCAGGTTTGACTTAGGTGCCACTTTTATCATAGGCTTTTTGAATTTGCCTATGACTTAGTACTTTCTCCCTACTCAGGTTCTGTTGTATTCATTGATCTGTGTACAATGTTTAATCTGGCTTCCCTAGCCCTAACTTTGGAGAGACTCATTCTGTGTTTTAAGGCCCATCCTAGCTCTGTTTTTCTACGTTCTAGGGTTCTTCCCAGCTCTGACATTCCATGTTCTAAGGCCCCTCCCAGCTTTGATATTCCCTGTTCTAAGGCCCCTCCCAGCTCTGACATTCTATGTTCTAAGGCCCCTCCCAGCTCTGACATCCTGTGTTCTAAGGCCTATCCCAGCCCTGATATTCTGTGTTCTAAAATGGCTCTCACCTCTGACATTAGGAGTTCTAATATTTCCAACATTCTTTATCCATGCCATGCCCTGTAATTCTGGGTGTCTCTCAAGTCTCTGTCCTGGGTTGCCTTTTCTTTTCCCTCTCTATATTCTCACTTGGCAGGCTTATCTCCCACTTCCCACTCCTACCTCCCCAGCCCAGAATATAAGTACTTTGAAGGGTGAGCTGGAGCTGTTTGGGGTTTTGTCTTCTGTATCCCCAGCATCTAGCATAGGGCCTTGCATACAGTAGGTGCTAAATACATGTTTGTTGACTTGCATTCAGTTGAATTGGAGGTGACCATGAGCATTGACGGCTCTGCTAATGGAGTCAGAGATCCAGTGGGTCCTTGCCAAGCTGGAAATGCTTTGAGTAGAGACCAGGTAATGGCCTGGGGTGCCTCTTGTCTGAAAGCCAGATGAGAGAAGGTTGGAGGAGCTCATGGTGAGAGGATTGGCCACTGGCGATGTCTTTTTAATTTGTTTTGGACCTCTATGACACCTGAAATTGGGCTACTAAGGTCTGGAGGGGTGATGATATACAGAGAGACCACAAGAGAGGTAGTGTAAGATGACAGATTGAAAGTCAGCAAGACCCGTTTTCAAGTCCCACTCTGACCCATCCTGACTGGAGTGCCCTTGGCAGGGCACTTAGCTCTCAGTGCCTCAGGCAGCTCTCTAAGCCTGTAAATTGAGGTGATCTGCCTTACTGGAGGGAGTATTCTTGTGTGGGAGGTCCCTTGCCCATAACTTCATTGATCTGCCTCCCCTATCTCATGCCTTGCCCTGCCTCAGCGAAGCCCTGTGGGTGTAGGTGGCCAGATTTAAGGCATGACTCTGTCACTTTCTTGCTATGTGACTCTGGTTAAATCAATTAAGTGCTTTGTGCCTTAGTTTCTCTCTCTGTAAAACGGGAATCCTAATACTCACATTAGCTATCTCACCAAGTGGAAAAAAGAAATATGGAAATCTCAAAGCACCAGAGAAATGGGAGTTGTCATTTTTAATTATCGCTTGAAATATTCAAGTAACCTCTGCTTGGCTGACCTTGCAGGCGGCATGGGGTGGTGACTTCAGCTCCATCCTCCAGGGATCCCAGAGCTCTAACTAAGCTTGAAAAATATTTGAAGTCAGACTGCTTTTAAAAATTAAAAATATATATATATATATAAACAATCTAAGAAACGCTGGCAGCCGGGTGGAGACAGACAGCTATGGCCCTCCCCAGCCCCACTCCCAAGCTAGGTCTTTCTGGTGACACATCACCAAGGCAGTTTCCTGTCTGCCCAGGGGGTGGAGCCAGCAAGGAATTGAGGAGGGGCGCTTTGCTCAGGGGTGTCCCCCTCCACTGCAGCTTCTGCAGTATTCCTCCTGAGACCCTGGCTCATCCCAGCCAGAGAAGCTACTGGGCCACAGGAGTAAGGAGTCCTCTCTTGGGACCAGATGTCAGGAGCCTGGGCTGCAGAGAGAATTGAGGGGTGGGGGTGGGGACTGGGGGGAGGTGCGGAGAATGGGATGGTCAAAGATGATCCCAGGCCAAGGGACTAAGACTCAGCATCCTCAAGGTTTGACAGCTTGCTCAGGCTGGTGCTTCTGACCAGCAAATGATAAATTCCTTTTTAAATAGGGTAAATCTGGTCAAAAGGCCAAGGACTGAGGCATCACCCTGTGCAAGTTAATTTCCCCTCTTTGGGCCTCAGTTTCCAGATTTGTAAAATGATGAGATTGGACTAAAGCCTCTGAGGTCCCTTCCTTCTCCAGATTATTTGATCTTACACCATTAGGTGTTCCCTCCCAGCTCTCCTATTCTCTGTTCCTTCCTAGTTCTGACACTGTGTTCTATGCTTGAATGTTATACCCATCTCTGATATTCTGTCCCTACTGTCTTTCCCAATTCTAACATTTCTTTTTAAGCCCCCTGCCATAGCTTTTAATTATCTGCATTATCATCCCTCTCAGCTTTAATATTTATTGTACTAAACCCCCTTGAGTTCCGCCATGCTCTGTTCTAAAATTCCCACTCACCTGTGACATTTTGTGTTCTAAGGTCCAGCCTCAACTCTGACACTCTGGATTCTAAGACCTCTTCCAGTTCGTTCTACAGGGTGTCCCTAAAGTCTGGACACAAAGGAAAATTGACGGCAATGTGGAGTTATTGCATCGAGTTCACGTGAATCTTGCAAAGTGCATCAACCTTTGCATCACAAAAGATGGAAATCATATTGAAGCTGTTACTTAATATTCCAATTAAATAAAATGTGGTTGAAAATTTCATTCGTTTCATTTCTTGAAAATATGCATTTTTGCCTAGCTGTGCAGACTTTCGGAACACCCTGTGTATTCTGTGTCGTAAGGTCCCCTCTGTTTAATTTCATTGCAATATGCATGCATTAAGCTTACTACACACAAGACTGGGTATTAGGGATAAAAACAGAACAAAATATTCCTGCCCTCTATCAGCTTACGTTCTACTGGCGAGATAAAGTGTTTAAACGGATGATAAGATCGCACCAAACTTTTAGCAGGTTTATAGAGACAAATGAGAGCCCCAGACAAGATTTCCAAGAGGAGATGATTAATTGGGCCACAAAGAAAGAGAAAAATTTGGAGAGATGGAGATGAGGATGGGGGCATTCCAGGAAGAGGGGATGATCTTGGCAAAGACGCGTAAATTTCAGGGACTGATTAATCCAATTTGGCTGGAGCTGAGAATGTGACAGCCATCCTAAGTTAGGATTCTCTCCAACTGAAGGGAGTCAAACTCAGATCTTTGGCTTGGTTTGAAAAATTGAATTTGATCGAAGGAGTTTCATTTGGCGTTTAGCTATAGCCCGAGTCCCAGCGTGAGCCCTGGGCATCGGTGAGCTAGCTTGGTTTGCATTCATTTCCAGGTGTGCCCTCCTGCTGAAGCCCTGTCTTGCAGTCAGTTGGGTATGGAGACTTTCCCCCCACTCAAGGAAAAGGCCTTTCTGGGCATTATTAGTGCATATTCCTTCTTCAAGTCACAGAATTTGCATAACAATTCACATTTCTATAGCATTTGGAGTTTTAGAGAGTGCTTTTCAAGCCCAACAGCTGCTGAGGCAGGAAAGTCAAGCATTAGAATTATTGGGGGGGGGCACGGCGGGAATGGTCCACTAACTTGCTAATAAAATATGAGTTAGGATTCAAATCCAGGTCTGCTGGCTTAGGCTCCTTTTCACCATCGGAACCCCACCTACCTCCCAGAGGGATGAGGGATGGAGTGTGAGAGGTTGAGAATTGAGTCTGAGCTCTAATTCAGCAGAATTACTCACTCACTGGGCCTCACTGACTTCTATGACATGAGAAGGTTGGTCTAGATAATCTTGTGGTTCCTTTCCATCAGTTATAGGCTCTTAGCCCTAGAGCTGGTAGGGATCTCAAAGGCCTTTTTGTTTATCTCCTTTATTTGACAGAAGATGAAATTGAGGTGGCGGGAGAGGCTGGGAAGGGACTTGCCCAAATTTACACAGGAAGTAAATGTCAGAGGTCAGTTTCAAAGCTAGGTCTTCTGCCTCTAAATCACATTCCCCCTGCAAGATGCAGGGTCTTAGGTCATATATATGGGATTCTGGGCTCCCAAATCGACTCTTCTCCCAAGCAACTTTAGGCCATGAAATCTGTCAAAGGTTATGTTGTGTAGCCATGAAAGCTCTGGGAAGTGGCCCAGGCCGCACAATTCTTTCTGTCAGCCTACCAAACCAGTATTTTTCCCTTGAAGTATTATATAAACATTAACCAATGGAGGACCTTAACCAACAGTGTGGGAAAAGGGCAGGAAGGTGCTCACCAGTCACTGGCTGGCCAAATGAGTAAAGAGAGGAGGTAGACCCACATGAGAAGTTAAGGTGGCTTTACTTTCCTAGGAATATTGGAAGGGGGTCATAGATTAAGATGGTTAAGTGAGAGCTGTGGAAATTAGAGGATCAAAGAACAGCAGAGTTGTTAGAAGCCTCAGAGGTTAACTAGTTCAATCATTTATTTACTGGATAAAAGAATCCCATCTAGGGTTGCCATGAGAAGTAATTGCTCATGTCAGTAGACAGAATACCAGATTTAGAGCCCAGGGGTCTGGGTCTCACTTAGTTTTCTACAACCACAATCTAGGTGACTCTCAACAAATCATCTAACCTCTCGGGCCTCAGTCTCTTCCACTGTACAATAAGGATCAGATGACCTCTGTCATCCCTTCCAGCTCTAAAGCCGTTAGAAATGGGGAGCTCACTACGCTCTGAGCCATTCATTCCAGGGTTGGACTCACAGGTTCTTTCTTATATTGAGTTCAACTCTGTTTCCCTATAATGGCTTTTTGTTCTTCCTTCTGGGGTCAGGTAAAACAAAATCAGTCCTGACATGACAGCTATTCAAATATTTCATGTATGCATGCATGTATGTATGCATGTATTGTGTGTATGTATGTATATGTATGTATGTGTGTGTGTATATGCATGTATGTATATATGTGTATGTATGGAGAGAGAGAGAGAGATTCAAATATTTCATATATAGACACGCATATCCCTTCTCGCTCTCACTCACTCTCTCTCACTTTAGAATTGGAGGGGAGCCAGAATAATAATTAGTTTTTGTTGTTATTCAGTCATTTTTCAGTAGTTTCTGACTCTTAATGACCCCATTTGGGATTTTCTTGGCAGAGATACTGGAGCAGTATGCAAATTTCCTTCTCCAGCTCATTTTACAAGTGAGGAAACTGAGGCAAATAGGATTAAGTGACTTACCCAGGGTGACGCAGTTAATAAGTGTCTGAGGCCAGACTTGAACTAGAAAAGGTGAGTCTTCCTGACTCAAGCCTTACACTCAGTCTACTTTATAACTTATCTGCCCCAATAACAATTATTAAGTGCCTACCATGTGCCAGGCTAAGTGTTTTATAATTAGTATTTCATTTGATCCTCACAACAACCCTGGGAGGTGCTATGATTATCTCCATTTTCTAGATGAAGAAATGGAGGCAAACAGGTTAAATGACTTGCCCACGGTCATATAGCTAGGAATTGTCTGAGACCAGATTTGAGTTCAGGTCTTCCTGATTCTAAGCTCAGGATTCTCTCCACTGAACCACCAAGTCGATTGCAGTCTATTAGCTAGATCTTAAGTCAATCCTTGGTTATTCTGCATCTTAGAGGCCTTAGAACAGGATTTTTGATGTGGATGAAGTCCATGACCTTATTTTAAAAAATATTTGAATCGAAATATTTCCTTATAATTGGTGTCCTCTGTGATCCTCTATATTTTATGGGATGCATTTAAAAACTTGTTTCTGAGAAGAGTTTCATAGGTTTTGCCAGACTACTCAAGGGGTCTAGGTGACATGACAAAGATGAAGAACCCTGGCTACAGAACCTTGACTATAAGCTCCCTAAATAATAATAATAAATAAATAAAATACTGTAAGCTGCCTAAGGAAAAAAAAAACAATAAAAATTTAAAAAGACAGTAAGCTCCCTGAGGGCAGGGATTGTTTTCTCATGTTTGCCTCTGTATCCTCAGCAGCCAGCACAGTACTGGGCACTGAGGGGATGCCTATTGATTATTAACCGAAAGATCGTTAGGACTCAGAGGACCTAGACTGATCTCAAGTGGTCAGGTTTGCTCATTTCGAAGAAAAGGAAACTGACCCAGAGAAATGAGATGGGCTTGCCCAGTGTCATGCCCCCGCATCTGTTGAGTGGCTGAGTTTGGAGTGGAGCCGGGCGTCTGGCTTGGCAGGTTGGTGTTCACTCCACTGTCTGCCGGCTCCATCTTCATTCCTCACACGTATTCAAAAGAGCACTTTGAATGCAGAGCACATCCTGCAGAGAAAATTTGGGAAGCAGTGATTATAAAATTTTAAAGAATGTATTTGACAACATTTCAGATTTGCAGGCCCTCGACGAGCTCTCCGTTACAGAGAGAGCAGGTGTTATCATTTTCAATTTAGATATAGCTTAAGGAAGTAATGAACAGAAATGGAGAAATGTGAACTCTCATCCCAGGGCCTCATATTTCGAATCTACTTAGGGCACATGTCAACACATGGAGGGCTTTTATGCCTGCAGAGCTCTCTGATCTAGCCAGGCTGGGACAGCAGAGTGGCTGTCATCACTTCCCTTCTTCCTCTGAGCCACAGGAAGGCTTCCTGGAGTGAGCTGGGCTCAAGGCTGATGGTGAAGACGGGACCAAGTATGACTTGCTCCTTACTCAGCTGTCCTGGTTCCTGACAGTGGTACAGATTTGTTTTTGTCTGTTGAGTATGCAATGCTGACTCCAAACAAGACTGAGAAGAAACTGGACCCTGGGAAGCCAACTCTTTAAGGCCTGCTTCTTATCACAAGTCTTCTTTCAGGTTCAGAGTTCTTCCTAGAATTGTAAATGTCAGGGGTGGGAGGGACCTTAGATCACAGAAGAGAGAATTCAAGAACTGGGAGGGTCTCATAGCAGAGAGTAGGAGAGCTGGGAGGGACCTTTGAACAGAGAATGTCAGAGCTGGGATGGAAAGGCCTTAGATCAAGGACCCAATGAGCCCAGAGGGACCTTTGAGATCACCTAGTCAGCTCATTTGACTGTATTTGAAATGCAGAGAGGGGAAAATGAGTTGTCCAAGGTCACATAGTGAGTTAGCAATAGAACCAGGACTCAAGTCTCTGAATTCTCAGTCCTGAGCCTTTTCCACTAGAATTCTCATTCTAAATTTAAAAATCAAACTAGAGTGATTATTATATCCATTATACAGTTGAGGAAATCGAGATTGAGGTGTGTGTGTGTGTGTGTGTGTGTGTGTGTGTGTGTGCGTGCGTGCGTGTGTGTGTGTGTGTGTGTGTAGTCCACTCTAAGCGAGGACAAGAAGGACTAGGAAGTGGGAGTGTCTAGCCTAAGGTAAAGGCCTGGAGGAGTATCTGTTAACTAGAATATTGGGTACATAATAGGGAGCAAGAGCAGGGGGAGCTAAGACTGGGATTTCAGAGATGACAGAATCATGGAATCCCAGAATCTCCAGGCTGGAAGGGATCTTAGCAGCCATCAAGTAATGACAGAATCCTCTCTACATGACTCCCCCAAAAGGAATGTCTGGTGGTTCAGATCTCTAGGAAGAGAAAAATCTACCGACTTTGGGACAACGTCAAGAGAAAATCTACCAACATTGGGACAACGTCAAGCCTTGATTTGCCCCTTTGTACACACACACACACACACACACACGCATTCACACACATTTGTAGACACACATATGTGCATATCTACACATATGTAATTAATCAATTTACCATCTCAGCTGCCCTTTTTCTACCACTTCTAGCTTTTCAATAGCCTTCCCAAACTGTGGCACCCAGAAATGAACATGCTACCCCAGATGTGGTCTGATCTAGGCAGAATACGGGGGGCTCTCACCTTCTCTTTATGTCTGGTTGCTCTGCCTCTCAATGCAGCCCAAGACTATCATATCACACTGTTGACTCCTGATGAACTTGTGGTCCATTAAAACCTTCAGATCCTTTCCAGACAAACTGATGCCTATCACATCTTGTTGTTGTGTTTGTCCTTGGTTCTTGAAGAGGACCATGACATCAGGGAAATGATGACATGACTTGCACTTGACTTTGATTTGAGTGAGGGAGGGCATCACATCTTGTAGTTGTGAAGCATAAGACTTTCCATTATTCATTCTATTAGGATTCCTTATTAAAATAATTTTGTTTAATTCATTCCACTCTTCTAACCTGTTGAGAGCTTTTGGGACTCTGAAATATTTCCTTAGTAACTGCCTCAAAAGACCCAGGATCATGTCAGTGTGGTTTCTCTCTCTACTGAAATGAATTGGAGTTCCTACTCTGTAGGAGACAGCCTTCATGAGTTTCTTTGGCCTCCAAAAGCTATTATTTCCTTTTAACAGATGAGAAAAGTGAGGCTCAGGGAAATTAAATGGCTCAAGCTTACAGAGATAGCGAGTAGCAGAGATGGGTGTAGAATCTACTTCTCTTGAATACAAAGGACATCCTCTTTCTCCTAGGCTATCATGACTGTGATCATCAGGTCCATGAATGACTTCCTTCCAGTGGGTATTCCCTCCAGGGACTTGCCCTCTCTCGCCTGCCCCAACAGTGGCCGAGAATTGTTCTGGCCAGAAGGGCCATTTCCTGATGGCTGGCCGGTGAGGTGCATTTGGGTCTTCCTGTGCAGAGCCTGGCTGGACCTCTGACAACAGGCACTGGGTTCATCCCCAGCCCGATCCTTGAAGCAGCTCTGGCTGGTAGTGAAGGCTGGATTTCCTACTGATATGGTTCATGAAGAGCAGGGACACTTCAGAGGACATGTCATAACCGAGGCTTAAATTTTCCTTAAAGTTTATGCTTTACCTGTGAGGTAGATAGTTAATGGATTGGAAGGGGCCTTAGAGAACACTGAGTTCAACCCCTTCATTTTACTGAGAAGGAAACTGAAGCCTGGGTGGAGAAGGGACTTGTCCAAGGTCTCATGTAGAATCCCAGGTCTAGAGCTGGAAGGGACCTTAGAAGCCAGTTAGTCTAACCCCTACATTTTACAGAGGGGGAAACTGAGGCCCACAGAGGGGAAGGGACTTGTCCATGGTCACACACATAGAATCTTAAATCATTTTAGAGAAGAATAAAGTGTCTCCCAGACAGAATAACAGGCTCAACGTCACATTAAGTATCAGAGGTGGATCGGAACCTGGGCTTTTGCACTGGCCTCACAGGCAGCAAAGGGAAAGGGCCCTCCACTCTTCAGAGCTGGAGGGTTTTGCTTTTGGCTGGGTCTCCCTTTCAGCTGGCTGCTGCATGTGGTTCCCAGTTGTAACTAAAACCAGCTTTTGTAACCATGCACAGGAACATCAGTGATGGCCAGAGGCGCAGGAAACTATGGGTGTGTTACATAATGATGACTTCAGTGGCACTGTTGGGTTGACAGATGCTTCATCTGTGGAGGATGCATTGAAATTGTTATCCCCATTTTACAGAGAAGAAGATTGAGGCTTAGATATACCTAATGTTGCAGGGCAGTTCTTGTTCCCGAGTGAAAGTTAAAATATGGGTTTACTGATTGTAACTTCTGGGCTTATTCCATGATTCCATACTGCAAAGAATGAAGAAGGTGAGAGCAGGGAGGGACCTTAGGATACTGAATGTCAGAGCTCCAGGTACTTTAGAACATAAGAGTGTCAGAAAGGAGGTAGGCCCTTAGAACACAAAATGACAGAGCTAGAGCGGACCTAGAACACAGAACATCAGAGCTGGGAGAGACCTTAGGATACAGAATGTCAGAGCTGGAAGGGGGCTGAAAAGGCAGAGTGTCAGAGCTTAGAACTTAGTATATAAGAACTGGAAGGGACTTTAGGACATAAAACGTCAAAGGTGGGAGGGAACCTTAGAACAAAGAATGTCAGAGCTGAGAAGGACCCTTAGAACTTAGTATATCAGAGCTGGAAGGGACCTTAGGTTTTATAATGATAGAGTTGGAAGGAACCTTAGAACATAAAATGTCAAAGGTGGGAAGGAACCTTAGAGCAGAACTGGGAAGAACCCTAAGAACATAGAGAACAGATTTTCAGAGCTGGATGGGAACTTTTGAGATCATTAGTCTGACTCCTGTTGGAGTCCGCTTGCAGAGCCAGAAGAGTCACAAGAGAAAGAGAAGGATGAAAGCAATAGACCTTTTCCTTTAGCCTATAGAGCCTGGACACAGGGGGATGAAGGAGAGCTAAAAAGAAGCAGGGACAGTAAGTGAAGGGCCTTAGGGCAACTGCCACTGAATCAACAAGAATTTATTCAATTCCTACTATGTCCCAGGAACTGTGTGTTCAAAGACACCTCCCTCCCCCCCAAAAAATCAATCCCTCAAGGAATTTACACTTTATCATGGGAGACAACACATATGCATGTGAATATAAACAAAATAAATGCACCATAATTTTGGGAAGAGGAAATGTGAGGCAGTGGGGTGAGGGTGGGGTGGATCTGCAAAGGCTCATGGGAATGTCCTTCCATTTTTTTTTTAACTTTTGGAAAGGCATACAGGTGCCACACTCACTTGGTTGAATTGCTTTCTCTCTCGCTTTCTTTTTTTATTGCTACAGAGGCAGGGTTTTCTCAGTGGTTAAGGGTGGGGGGAGGAGGAATACATTGGAAAATGAAGATGATGTAGAAATAATTAGATACCACTGATGTGATTTTTGAGGAAATGCTTCATGTTTACAATTTGAGCTGAGCTGTGTCAACAGCCAATCACAGCAACACAAAACCCATGTGAAAACTAGGTTTATTACAAGATAAATGAACATGCATGTGGAACCTAAGGAGTTCACAGTCCATACAGAAGTTTGTATTTTTATAACAGCAGGTAAGAGTCCTTAATAGCTTTGAAGGAAAGTCGGGGTTTTGAAAGGTCAAAGTGAGGAAGTTCATTTTAATCATGAGATACACTCAGTATAAAGGGATGGAAGTGGGAACTATAGCCTTATGTCTAAGAAACCAGAAAGTCATTCTGGTTGGACTGGAGTGTGTTCGAAAGGGAGTGATCTATAATAAGTTGGGGAAGGTACATTGAGGCCAGACCATGAAGGGTTTTAAATGTTAAAGAGAGAATTTAACATTTGATCCCAGAGATAAATCAGGAACTATACACTGCCCCTCCCCCGCCTCAACTCTAGAGACAGCTAGGTGGCTCTGCAGTGGATAGAGTGCCGGGTCAGGAGTCAGAAAGAGCTGAGTTCAAATTTGACCTGAGACATTTACTAGCTGTGTGACCTTGGGCAAATCACTAAACTGCTGTCTTCCTCAGTTTCCTCACCTGTAAAAAATGAGGATAACAATAGCACCTACATGGGTCAGTTTTACAAGATGAATCAGTTTCGTTCACATAATTTTCACAATGCTCTTACAGGGTTGTTAGGATCAAATGAGATAGTATTTGTAAAGCACTTAACATGGTGCTTAAGCATAGTAAATGCTTAATATTCTTTCTCCCTTTCCACTCTCTAGGACATCAGGTGATATGTTTACAGTAAGGGCTGCCCACTGTTGACTTAAAAGCTTGGTTAAAGGAGGCAAACAAGCTAGGTGCTATGTAAATTCATATTGTTGATTCCCTTAAAGCTAGCAGAGCTAGCTTACTTGTACATGCAAGAGGCCAGAGCTTAAGTTCTGACTGTGTGAACAAAAGAATGAGAAGGTTTAAATACATTTTAGTCCCAACTCAGCATGCCTGTGTTACTCAATTTGATGATCCCCATGTATGTTTAACCACGATACAAGAAAAGGACTTTTCTTTTTTTTCTGTCACTGCAATCTTTTTTTTGTCACTGAGTACTTTATTTTTTTTCAAAATTCAATTTTTTTTAAAAATTTTAGTTTGCAACAAACAGTTCTACATAATTTTGAGTTCCAGTTTTTCTTCCCTCCCTCCCTCCCCAAGAAAGCATGGAATCCCATATAACTTCCATGTATAACTTGGCGTTGAATTAATTTACATACAAGTCAAGTTGTGGAGAAGAACCATGACCAATGGAATGACTCATGATAAAGAAGAAACAGAACCAAAAACAAACAAACAAAAAAAAAAACACAACCCAACAACAAATACAAAAGAGAGAAAAAAAAAGTGGGAGGGAAAAAAGGCGAGTATGAAGTGTGCCTTGATTTGCATTCATACTTCATAGTTCTTTCTCTGGATGTAGATAGCCCTCTCCATCATGAGTCCTTTGGAGCTGTCTCTGCATATTGTGTTGCTGAGAAGAGCAAAGTCTGTCAGGGTTAGTCATCACAAAATCCATATATCTGTGGTTGTGTATAAT
>CM053628.1:48572388-48584443 GCA_028646595.1 Phalanger gymnotis | reverse complement strand
GCAATAAGAATTATTTGTAACAAAGAACCATGGAAAAATAAGCTAAAAATTAATAGGAAACTAAATAATCTAATTCTAAAGAATGAGTGGGCCAAAGAGCAAATCAGAGAAACAATTAATAACTTCATTCAAGAGAATGACAATAATGAAAAGGACTTTTCTTAATTGAATAGGTTGCAAATACAATGTCAAGATAGTCGATGAAGTGTCAATTGAAGTTACAACCCAGGATCTCTGTGTTTAATTTACCAGTAACATGCCATAACATAGTATATGCCCATAAAATATTGAGATAAGAAAAAGTCACATTATTCAAGATAGTTTCTCAGGTTAAGGGTCTCATCCTTAATGGCCACAGACAGAGGAAACAATGCTCTTAAGTCAGCCCCATCTGACCTTGTTGACATAGGAAGAGGTATTTTTTGAGTTTGCTCAGAGAACAAAGAGGCTTAGGTCCAGGCTTTTCTTCTGGTTGATTACTGGTTCAGGCTCTGGTCCTTATTGAAGTTACTAAATTGATCTTAAATGATTATTACCACTGACCACTCATGTGGCTGCCCTGCCTGATGCCTCCAAAGTAGAACTAAGAAAAGCTGGGAATGACTAAAACCAGGGAAGGTTCCAGAGAGCCTCTGGGACAGAGAATGAGGGAGATAGAGACAGAGAGAGATAAAGAGAGGTAGATAGATAGAGAGACAGAGGCAGAGAAAAGACAAAGAGGCAGAGAGACAGGGACAGAGAGACAGAGAAACAGAGAAAGTGTGTGTGTATGTATGCATGTATGCATGTGTGCATATGTTTGTGTGTGTATGTGGTCAGGGTCATTTTGGACAGAGAAAGACTAGGCCAGAAAAAACATAATTTTTTCCAGACAACAGTGACCTTCTTTTAGAGAAGAAAAACTTGAGGCCCAGGTAGGTGCCATGGCTCAAGCTCACCTAGGACATTCTTGGCCCAGCTAACACTAGACACAAGGCCTTCTGACTCCAGAAGGCACTTCTAGACTTTCACTTGTAGTATTAAACCTTACCAGCCATTTATACCAGAGTGTGAAATAGTCCATCAGACTTTTCCAGAATGAAGATACTGAAATAGCATTGGTAGGAGATAAGAATGGAACCACACAGTGGAGGGCTTTGGTGGTTGGGTTCCAGTCTATGTTTCTAGGCCATAGAAGTTAAGCTGGGTCTAAATGAAATCTCCTAGTGATGTTCAAAAGGATTTGAATAAAAGCCTTGACATCTATGGAGATCTCTGAGAGTAGAATGAATGATAGTGACATGAGGTCTTGTCCTAGGAAGAATTTGCAATGGATGCTAAGAACAACCCAAAGTGTTCTCATTGCTTTCTTAAGGCCAATTGGGAGATTAAGGAAGAGGTGAAAGCAGGCTGGAGTATGTCCAGAAGACTGAGGGATCTAGAGACCCAGGATTGTAAGGGCAAGCAAAGTGGGACTTTTTGTTGTTTTTTCTTTTGGAGTGCTTCTTAGCACTAAGACAATCAAGTACCTTTGATTGAGTCTTACCTTTGTTTAAATCAAGAGTCTTTGATTGAATCAAGAGTCATTGGTTGGAAACAGTATATATACTCTGAGGTGAGGTTCTACTTTGGGGATCACTCATTGGAAGAATGTTTGTGTGATTTGGCCATATGAGACTCTGGGTAGCCGTCGAGGAGCCCCCCCCCAAATTTGAAAAACCCAGATGTTGGTGCTTCTCTCTCTGGTAACTATGTATGTATTGCTATGGTCAGACAGTTAGAAGCCCGTCTGTTGATTTGTGTTATTTTCTCTGTTTATAGTTTCTGCTTGTAATTTCTGTTTGTATTCTCTCTGAAGTTCAGGGTGCTGACTTTCCCGCCATGAACTAAGTGGACGGTATATGTATGTTTAATTAAAGTGAGATTGTAAACCCCTTTAAGTTGTTTTTCTTCAGAAAAGCAGATCAAAGAACCTATGCTAGCAGCCCTCTTGTGTGCTGGTGTTGTTGGTCTTACACCTTCACAGCAGCTGCTAGTAACATTGTTGTTACAAGGATGGATCAAGGAACAACTGGAGATGTTGAGCCTGGAGAAGAGACTGCCAAAGGTGGAAGACGTAGTTGCCTTCAAGTCTTTGAAGGGCTGTCATAAAGGAGGGGGTTGGGCTTGTTCCTCTTGGATCCAGAGTTTTAGACTGGGAGGAGGAAGAGGAAATGATGAAGAAGCTGCTTTGGGCTTCACAGGAAGCAAACCTTCCTAACAATTAGTGCTGGGGATGGGGGTTGGGTAAAAATACTCTAATAATGGGAAAATTAGCAACGTTCCACTCTCCCTACCTCCAGCCCATTTACCCAACCTCCATCCCCACTCCTTGGGTCCACGGTAGGCTGTATTCATGCTTTGGGGAACTGATGGACTAGGTAATGTCTACCGGGGTGGAGAACCTGTGGCCTCGAGGGGACATGTGGCCTTCTAGGTCATTGGGTATGGCCTTTTGACTGAGTCCAAGTCGAAGTCCAAAAGGACCCAGTCATTTTATTAAGGGGATTTCTTATGTAAAGCTTGGATTCAGTCAAAGGGCCACACTTGAGGACCCAGAGGGCCGCTTGTGGCCTTGAGGCTGCAGGCTCCCCACCCCTGGTCTAAGACCCCTCCCGGCTCTGACTTTCTAAGGTCTAAAGTGGTCTTTATGCTACAGGGCCCTTCTGGGTCTGCTATGCTCAATCTAGGCATCCAGCAGATTGCCACGATGGCTTCCTAAAGCGAGATAGAGATGGCCCTTCTGATGTAAGCACTCTCAGCCCATCCAGACCAAGCATTCCATGCTGGCAGAATATGTCCTTGCATTCCAAGATGAATTCTAGGATGTAATTGCTGGATTGTACTTCTCCCACTAAGATGGGAGAGTTCCATATTAGTCAGTCTTTGTGTTACAGCCTTGTCCTTAGAAACCTCAGGTCAAAATGTAAAACCTGTTATCTGGGAAGAATGGTAGCTAAGCCCTTTCAGTGTCTGTGAGGGGATTCAATTAGTTACCTGATAGAAAACAGACAATGGAACCAGAGGCATTCGGTTCCAAAGCTCTTTAGCCTTCTTGAAGGTATTATTGTCCTCATTTAACTGCACAGATGGGGAGCAGGAGGACAATAGCAGCCCTGAACAACAACCACCACAGTGACCACAACCACAACCAGTTTTTTTCCTGCCACATGCAGAAAACAGATAACCATTATTGGATTTATTTTTTTGATACTGATCTCAAATATGGCTTCAGCATTTTCGGGGGAATCGCAATCTCATACACACATTTTATTACTTTTTAGTTTTTACTTCATTTCATTTATCTTGATAGATTTTGTTTTTGTATCATTTTTATTTCCCTTTATATCCCTTCCCTTCCCCATAAGCCATCCTGTGTTTTTTTTTGTAAATAGCATTTTATTTTTTAATTAGATGTAAAGACAGTTTTCAACATTCATTTTTTATAAGATTTTGAGTTCCAAATTTCTCTCCCTCTCTCCTTCCCCTCCCCACCCCACCCAAGATGGTAAGTAATCTGATATAGGTTATGCATGTGCAATCATGTTAAATGTCTTTCCACATTAGTCATGTTATGAAAAAAAGAAACAGAACAAAAGGGGAAAAGTATGAAAAAAAAACCCAAACCAAAAAAAAAAAGCAAAAATAGTCTGCTTCGATCTGCATTCAGACTCCATGGTTCTTTCTCTGGAGGTAGATAGTATTTTCCATCATGAGTCTTTTGGAGCTGTCTTGGATTTATTTAAGCCATCCCTTGTAACAAAGAAAAAGAAAAAACATCTCAGTGATGTGGACCCATCAGTCCTGGCTGGCCAGTGTACAAAATATCTCACTCTTATCCGCACCCCACCCCTCAAAAGATAAGAGAAGCATTTTTCACCTCTTCTCCAGGGATAAGCTTCTGAGTCACTATGATGACCAGAGTTCAATGTTAGTTCTTGTGATTTTTATTTGCATTAATTATTTTTATTGGTTTTCTTTATTACTCTGACACTGTCAATCAATCTCCTCCTTCTCTTGGTTAACCTTTACTTGGCAACATGTGATGCAAGCCTCCATGAATTCTTCATAGTCCTCATTTTTTTATAGCATCGTAATATTCTATTAGATTCATGAACCAATGTCTTTATCTCCTTCCCAATCAATGGGCATTTATTTAGTTTCTAATTTTTTTGTTAACACAAAAAGTGCTGCCATGATGAATCCTGCTCCATATGAGACTAGCTTTCTGTTTTTTACCTCCTTGGGGATACACATAGTCTTTTGGGGGTCAAAGGGTGTGGATATCTGGTCACTTAAAAATCATAATTCTAAATTGTTTCTCAAAATGGTTGGAGCAATTCACATCTCATGTAATTTTTGAGGGGAAGGGGAGGAACTGGATCTTCCCATCTCACCCAAGCTAGAAATACATTTGATCTCAATGCCAATTCTTATGGAAGTTTTACTGGCTCCATTTTTCTGTCCTGGGCCAGTATGCCCCTCCTTAAGTAGCCTGGTGGTCCTCCACTCTGGGGGCCTTACCATTTTAGTATGGAACTTCAATGTGGGTGCTATTCATCCTTAGCCTACTGTACCTCAGAATTCCTAAGCCCAATAGATCCACCAGTGTCAACCTCCTCCAGGAGAAGAGATCACAGGTCTGTGTCACCATGCTGGGCTCATATGCTTAAAAGAAATTCTTTTTCTAAAATTCTGAACTTAACTAACACAAAATAAAAGACTATTTCTATACAAAATCTAGAACAGAAGAAGAAGCTTGTATTCTCATATGTTTTCTGAAATCGAGGAATAAAGTTTTGTCACTGAGATTTGTCAGGCAGTGTGTAACCACCAAGAAAATAAATGTCAAGGAGTTGACATTCTAATGCTGGGAGACAACAGCTACCAGAGTGATGAGCTAGGAAGGAGGTGTCTGGAGAGTCACATAGGTAGGGAGTTGGTTTATGGGGTAATTGATTCTTCCTTTCCAGGAAGAATTGTTGTTGTTGTCTTTGTCCTTCGTTTTCGAAGAGGGCCATGGCATTGGGGAAGTGACGACATAACTTACAGTTGACTTTGATTTGAGTGAAGAGGGCTGTGCAAGGTCACCAGCTTCACTTTCTCCTCCAGAGCCATCTGGGTCCAGTGGCCTGATATTCACCAGAACAACTGGAGATGACCCAGGATGCAATGGGAGACCCTGGCCCTTTTAGGCTAAGGCCTTTTCAGGTTCTCACTTTGATGAAGTAATGCCCATTCAGTGAATAGGCCTCTTTAAGAAGTGAGTCAAAGGATGGCCCCTTTAATTAGAAAAAAGAAAAAAAAAACAAGCTGGGAGGGGAAGACCCTAAGGGCTGCTGTCCAAAGAGAAACAGTTACCATGGACATTCACTGTAAGCCAGGAGGGCCCAAAATACAGTCATTAAGTGGAACTTGGGCAGGGAACTACTGTGGTCCAATCTATGAACTTCAGGGTGAACAAACCTTAAACCCAGTTCCAGGAACAATAGTAGTATGGCAGTATTGACTTAATATGGAGACTACAGTAAGAGGTACAAAGTGGAAGTGGGGTATGTCCCCAGATGGTTGGGAGGTATTCCTGGATGCACAGCCTACTGCCTCCAGGAACAAACACAAAATGCCTGGCATTCAAAGCCGTTCAAAGCCCCCTCCTACCTTTTTAGTCGCCTCACACCTTACTCTCCACCACATATTCTTCCACTAGCCTCCTGGCTTTTCCATGAACAAGACAGACATTCCATTTCTCCACTCTGGGCATTTTCTCTGGTTGTCCCTCATTTCTGAAACAATTTCCCTCCTCTGATCTCTCTATTCATCTCCCTGGCTTCTTTTAAGTTCCAACTAAGATCTCATCTTTAGTTGGATGCCTTCCCCAACCCCTCTTAATTTAGTGCCTTCCCTCTGATAATTATTTCCTCTTTATCCTTTGCTTTGTACATATTTGCTTTCATGTCGTTTCCCCCATTAGATTGTAAGCTCTTTGAGGATAGGCACTCTTTTGCCTCATTTTCTATCTCTAGTGCTTAGCCCGGTACTTGTTGACTGTTGTTGAATGTCGGTCAATTGCTTGGCCAGGTGGTCTGGGGCCTGCTAAAATGAGGGGGCTACTTGAGTTTGCATCTACTCACCAATCAGGACAGCTCAGCCTAGGGCTGGGGTTCCAGGGCTGAGTGGATTAACACTACCAGCAGTCCAGTCTAGGGCTGTTCTTCCAGGTGTGGAGAAGAAGGGCACTGGCTGGGCAGATAGTAACTTGGCTTGGATGGACAACTGGATAGGATAGAAAGCTTGGTCGATTAAAAAAAACTTTTGCCAACTGAATACAAGTTCTACTTAGGGCTTCTGAAATGCCTACCAGCAAGTACAAAGTACAAAACCCTTGAAGAAAGAAACAAGTTATTTTTTTTTTGCCAAATGATGCCTGATACATAAATAAAACAATGTGCTACATATTGAGAGTTCCATGGAATACTGAATGTGTGTGAATGTATCCCAGCTCACCCAACCACAGAACACATATACTGGGACTTCCCACAGTATTCAAGAAGAAGCCAGTGAGTTACTTCTCACTACCACACTTCCCCACCTCCCCACCCCTCCACCAAACCACATTTAACTACCGACCCATGTTGTATAATTTGCATCAACATTCACACATCCCTCAATAACTGTGTGTCAGGGAGAAATTCCATTTGCATTGTGGAATTTATCATTGAAAATACACATAAAACTTGAAAAATTTCCAAGTAAAAAAATATGCGTTGAAAGAAGGTTATACTTCAATCTGTGATTTGTAACAGGTACAGATCCTCTAATCCAATCCAACAAGAATGTCTTTAGCACCTATTATGTCACTGTTGAATGAATTCTAAGAAGTCTACTGGGTGTTAATGCCGATTAAAACCTTCTACGCCATCTTGTAAAGAATACCCACATTAATGGGATCCCCAAACCATTGAAATATCGAAGCACCCAAACAAATGACTCCATGATACAACCACCAAGATTTTGGGGATGTATATGAAGCAGTTCTTAGAGACAAATATACTTCCCTGGGATTTATAATTGGGAGGTACAGTATTCCCTCTTAATCCTTGGAACAATTTGGGATTGTCGTGATCTTTGAATGGGAAGGAAGAGTTAAATCAAGTCTGGGAGTTCTTAAAAGGAACATAGCCCTTTTTCAAGAGATGACTGAGAAAACCAAGTGGGGACTACAAGAGATCAGCAGCAACAGTGGGGATCCCCAGATCCTACCACTTTACTGCCATTGTTTCGAAATCCTAGTTAGAGTTTTAAGATTAGAAAAAATCAATTCAACTAGTAAACATTGGTAAATGAAGGTTAACATTTCTGTTTTTATATATGATGATTTCATTAGAAAATCCAAGAGAATCAACAAAACCTGAATCAAAATAATAGATGTGTTGCACAAAATAGTGCAATTCAAAAGAAAACCATGGAAATCATCGCATTTTCTTATTTGTGAGTAATAAAGTAGTTACAGAAATAAAAGAAGAAAGACACAATTTGCAAGATATCCAAAATACATGGTTAGGTTGAGCTCTTTCAGCAAAGACAGCAGTCCTTCGCCAAAATTATCCTATAGATTCAATACCATACTGATTTAAAATCCAAGTCTTATAGAATTAAGCAAAATAATAACCAAATTCATATGGAAAACCAGATGACTGAGAAGATCAGAGGAAATTATGACAAATAGAAAAGGAAAAAGGAGCACTTGTACTCTCAGAGTTTGAAAATATGCTATAAATCAGTGATTAGCAAAGCTACCAGAGAGTGAATATTAAATAGAGAAATAAGTGAGGAAGTTGGACAATAATGAGTTGCAAATAGCAGTATGTAGTAGTCTAGTGTTTGATAACCCTAAAATCCTAACACATTGGGGAAAATATGAAGGATTCAACAAAAATTATAGGGAAATCTAGATATCAGCCTATAAGAAATAGGAACAGACTAAAGTGGTATAAATCACAATTCACTACAAATGGATCCATCAATCAAATCAGCAAAATGGTTCCTTCCCTCAAGGAGTTTACGTTCTACTGAGGGAAAAACGTAAGGGGGTGTGGTCTAGGCCACTGATCAATTTGATGAATCTCTTCTTCCCTCTCCTCCAGTCCCCAATTAACTGGATGAAATTTCTAGGTATGGGCTTCCTGGTGGAAGGGCACCTTCGAAGGAGGTAGACGTGTCCTAGCCACCCCCTGAGAGAACACCAGGAACATCTCCAGTGATGGGGGATGCCTCCAAGATGATTAGCAACTGAGAGTAGGGGTGCAAGGGGATATGCTCTCTTTCATCACAATGCATAAGAGCTGAGTGTGAAAATGTTTGCCTCTCTTTGATTTCCCATGATTCCTTTCCTGTGGATTTTGATACTGGAGTTCAGCAATAGGGGGAGGGAATGTCTTTCTGCCCTTCAGGTACAGAAAAGGGGGCCAGTGACTTGCAGGAGAAGCATATGGCAAGCAGCCTGTGTCTATCTAAGGTATTGGGAGAGAGGACTACATGGATTTCGAGTTCCTGGATGCCTCCTTCTCTTCCATTTCCACTTTCTGACCAGAGGTTGGAGACTAGCATTCTCAAGAATGGATCTTCCATGCAAGTACATCCTTGGGTACTCAAAGAACTGGAATATATATATATATATATATATATATATATATATATATATATATATGTATATATATATATATATACACACACATATATATATACACACATACATACATACACACACATATATCCATATATATATATATATCATAATTGTTGAGCCACTTTCAATGATATTTGAAAGCTCATGGAAAATGGGAGAGGTGCCACAGAATCATAGAAGGGTAAATCTTGTCCCAGTTTTCAAAAAAAGGGAAAATAATGGTCTTCCTGCTTAAGTAGAGTTGCCTTTGATTCCTGGAAAAATTCTAGAATGGATTGTAAAATACATGGTTCCAAACATCTAGAAAGGGAAGTGGTGACTAGAAAGAGCCAGTATGGTTTCATCAAGAACAGGTTATGCAAATCTAAACTAATTTCCTTTTTTATTTTATTTTTTTTTAAAAATTTTGGACAAGATTACTAACCTAGTAGATGAGGGTAATGCTAGAGACGTAATTTGCCTATATTCAGGCATAGTTTTTGGTGAAATATTTCATACTTTTTAGGTAGAGAAGATGGAAAGATGCGGACTAGACGATAACACAATTAGAGGGAATCAGATTTGGCTGGGTGGTTGGACTCAAGGAGAAATTGTCAGTGGTTCAATATCAAGGGGCAGGAGTGGGGTACTCTGAGGATATGTGCTTGGCCATGCACTCTTTACCATTTTTAACAGTTAGCTGATAAATGATAACGCTTTTCAAATTTTCAGGTGACACAAAGTTTGGAGGGATAGCTAACACACTGTATGATGGTTAAATATCCTTAATGATCTTGACTAGCTAGAGTATTGGGCTGAAATTTTAAAAAATGAAATTCAATAGGGATAAATATGAAGCCTTGCATTTGGACACAAAAATTAGCCTTGCAAGTACAAGATGGGAGAGACAGCAGTTATTCTGAAAAAAAGATCTGGGGATTTGAGCAGACTGCCAAGCTCCATCTGAACCAGCAGCATGATATGGCAGCCAAAAAAAGCCAATTCCATCTTGGGCTGCATCAAAAGGGGTACAGTTTCCAGGAACAGAGAGATGACAGTCCCACTATACTCAGACCTCACCTGAAGTATTGTGAGCACCAAGGTTTAGGAAGGAAATTGATAAGCTAGAGAACACCCAGAGGATGCTGGGTGAAACCAAGATGGCAAAAGATCTTGAGTCCGTATCATAAGAGTATTAATTGAAGGGGATGCTGACAATGATATTTGGCTTGGAAATGAGATGCCTCAGGAGAGACATAAGAGCTGTCTTCAAGTATCTGAAAGGCTGTCACGTAAAGGAGGAATAAGACACTTGCTCTATTTGTCTCTATTTGTCCCTAGAGGCCAGAACCAGGAGCAATGAGTTGGAGGGAAGGGGAGTCACAAAGAGACCAATTAGGGCTTGAGGTCAGGAAAAACTTCCTAACAATTACAGCTGTCAAATAGTGGAACAGGCTGTCTAGAGTAATAGTTAGGAGGTCTTCAAGCAGAGTCTGGGAGTCCACTTGTCAAGTATATCATTGTGAGAATTCTTTATGTTTATAGGTTGGTCAGAATGGCTACTAAAATACCTTCCAACTCTCAAATTCTATGGTTCTCTATTTCCCCAAAGACTGAGAGTTGGGTAGCGGCTTCCTAGAAGAAGATTTCCTCAACACCGGGCACTTTGGAGTAGGGAGAGGACAGCCCTGCTTCAAGAGAGTAAAGTAGCATAATGGGGGAGAGAGAATGAAGGCCTGGAGCTTGCCAACACTCCCCAATGGGAACCGCTTTAACAGTGCAGATGGAGAATCAATGGGGAGTGTGTGATAGGCAGCACCAAGGAGTAGCTATCTTCCACATAGGGAATCTAAGAAGTCTAATCAGCTACTTGGGCAGTGAGGTGGTACAGTGCATAGAGCTCTAGGCTTAGAATCAGGGGGACTCATCTTTGCGAGTTCAAATCCAGCCTCAGACACTTGCCAGCTGTATGGCCCTGGGCAAGTCACTCCACCCTGTTTGCCTCAGTTTCCTCATCTGTAAAATGAGCTGGAGAAGGAAATGACCAACCACTCAAGTATCTGTGCCAAGAAAACCCCGAATGGGGTCACCAGTGGTCAGACACAGCTGAAAAACAAATGAACAACAAGAACATGTGTGTGATGGGCAGCTAGGTGGCTCAGTGGATAGAGCCCTTGGCCTGGAGTAAGGAAGAATCAACTTCTTGAGTTCAAATCCAGCCTCAGACACTAGCTGTGTGACCCTGGACAAGTCACCTTACTGTTTACCTCAGTTTCCTCATCTGTAAAATGAACAGGAGAGGGAAATGGCAAACCACTCTAGTAGCTCTGCTAAGAAAACCCCAAATGGAGTCACAAAGAGTTGGACACAACTGAAAAATGACTGAAAACTAAGCTACTAAAATGTCATTTGCTTCTGTATTTGTCCTACTGATTCCAGTGAATCAAGTCAAGAAGCATTTACGAAATGGTGGGGATACCAAGAAAAGTCTCCACCTCCACATCCCCCTCCCTAAGCAAAAAAGCAGGCTCAGCTTTCAAAAAGCTCGTAGTCCAACTTGCGGGAGATTTTTTGTTTTGTTTTGTTTTGTTGCTGATGTGCAGCTGTTTTTAGCATTTGGGGTTTTCTTGGCACAGATTCTGGAGTGGTTTGCCATTTCCTTCTCCAGCTCATCTTACAGATGAGGAAACTGAGGCAAACAGGGTTTAGAAATGCTTATTGTAGACAATGTGATTTTAGTTGAGACTTGAAGGAAGTTGAGAAGTCTAGAGATGAGTCAGTCAGTGAGTAAATAAACATTTATTAAGTTCCTACTACACGTTAAACACCTTGCTAAGTACAAGTAGGAGCTTCATGGGGAAGACAGTGTAAAGGAAGCTATAAGAAGGGCAGAGGGTAGGTGAGGAATGGCAAGTACCAGACAGATTCATTCTTTTTTTTATAATTAAGATTTTTTATTTTTAATTTCCAACACTCAGTTCCACATAACTTTGAGTTCCAGATTTTCTTCTACCCTTCCCCACCTCCCCAAGACGGCATGGAATCCGATATATCTTCTACATATAACTTCGCATTGAGCTTATTTACACAATAGTCAAGTTGTAAAGAATTATGACCAATGGAATGAATCATGAGAGAGAAGAAACAAAATAAAAAAAAACAAAAAAGAAAATAAAACAAAGGAAAAAAAGGAGAGCAAACAGTGTGCGTGCCTCAATCTGCATTCAGACTCCACAGTTGTTTCTCTGGATGTAGATAGCTCTCTCCATCATGAGTCCTTTGGAGTTGTCTTTGCACCTTGTATTGCTGAGAACAGCAAAGTCTATCAGGGTTACTCATCACAGAATCTATATATCTGTGGTTGTATATAAT
>CM053628.1:48546042-48572288 GCA_028646595.1 Phalanger gymnotis | reverse complement strand
CCTTGATTTCCAATTCTTTGCTACTATAAAAAGAGCTGCTATAAATATTTTTGTACATCTGGGTCCTTTTCCCACTTGTGTGATCTCTTTGGGATACAACCCTAGAAGTGGTATTGCTGGGTCAAAGGGTATGAACACTTTTATAGTCCTTTGGGCATAGTTCCAAATTGCTCTCCAGAATAGCTGGATTAGTTCACAACTCCACCAACAATGTATTAATGTTCCAATTTTCCCACATCTCCAGCATTTATCATTTTTTTTCCTGTTTTGTCATGTTAGACAATCTGACAGGAGAGATGTCGTACCTAAGCGTTGTTTTGATTTGCATTTCTCTAATCAGTAGTGATTTTGAGCATTTTTTCATATGCCTATAGATATCTTTAATTTCTTCCTCTGAAAACCGTCTGTTCATATCCTTTGACCATATCTCCTGTCAGATTGGCTAAAATGACAAAACAGATTCATTCTTATAGGATAATGAAGATAGAAATGAGGAAAGAGCACATTCCAGGCCCAGTGAAAATGCCCAGAGTTGGGAGACAGTGTCTAGTGGAAGGAAGAACAAGGAGGTCAGTGTCAGTCAGAGTACATAGGAAAACTGGAAAGGTGGTGGGGGTGGGGGTGGTTCATGTTATGAAGAGAGGATTTGAACATGGAAAAGAGGATTTTATATTTAATCCTGAAAGTGACAGGGGAACCACTGAAGTTTACCGAGTAGGGGGATGATATGATTGAATCTGTGCGTCAGGAAAATCACTTTCATGGCTGAATGCAGGAGAGATTGGAGCAGGGAGAGACTTAAGGCAGGCAGACTCACTGGAAGGTTATTGCAATAGTCCAGGTGTGAGATGATGAGGGCCTGCCTTAGAGTGGCAGCAACATCAGGGAGAAAGGGATGTATTGGAAAGATGTTACAAGGTAAAATTGGTGGGCCTTGGTAACAGATTGGATATGGGAGAGTGTGAGCAGTTGAGGTTGCTAGGTTGCTACCTTGAGTGAATGGGAAGATGGTGGTATTCTCAGCAGTAATAAAGAGGTTAGAAAGAGGGCAGGATTTGAGGAGGAGCAGAGAAAGTGAGGTCAGTTTTGGACATGTAGAGATTAAGATATTTCTGTGATATTTTGTTCAAGATGACCAACAAGGCAATTGGAGATGCAAGACTGTTGGTCAACAGAGAGTAGGATGATGGGGGCTGGTGGCAATCTTCTTGTGAAAATGAGATGGAACGGGATCACTTGTACACATAGAAAAGTTTTCATTGGTGAGGAGAAAGGCTACCTCTTTGTGAGACACAGTACTCCACAGGAATGAGCTCCTGGCAATTGTGAGAATTTCAGCGTGAACATTTACACCTCAGAAATCGACAAACCTTCCAAATAGGGGCTTGTTCTGTTGATTGACTAGGCTTGAGAAAGCAATGGAAAATATTAATAATACAGATTAAACTTAAAAGTGTCAAGTGTATTTTTTTTTCTAGAGGCAGCTAGGTGGTTAAGTGAATAGAGTGCCAGGCCTGGATTCAGAAAGACTGATGTGTGAATGAGCAAAGATCAGTAATTCTGTCTTGCTTTCCAAAAAGAAAATTGGGTTATTTCCCAGCTCCATCAACAGTATGTTATGACAACCTTGCCAGTATAGAACTGACCTACTAGCTGTGGGACCCAGGCATATCACTTAATATCTGTTACCCTAAGAGGCAGCAAGTTGCCTCAGTGGATAAAGTGCTGGGCCTAGAGGCAGGAAGACTTGAGTTCAAATCTGGCCTCACAGTAGCTGTGTGACCCTTGGCAAGTCACTTAAATTCTATTAGTTTTAATCTACCAGAGAAGGAAATGGTGAACCACTCCAGTGTCTTTGCCAAGAAAACTCCATGACATGATATGGTCCACAGAGTCACAAAGAGCCAGGCATGACTGAACAAGTACCTTTTTTCTTGAAAAACTGGTTCTTTAACATTTACCAGCACACCCCTGGATAGGGGTGCTGGAGAAAGAGATAGTAGCAGAAGGCATTTGAGCGATGTGAGATAAGAAGGGGAGAAGACAGAGGTCTTGGCCAATTCTTTCAATAAAATGTGAGGCAGGGTTCTCAGCTGGAGGGGTCACTGTGGGAGGTTTGAGGAAAGATAAAAAGATATGGAAAAATCGCTGAGGTAAATGGGGAAGTGACTCAGTTAAGATGGTATAAAGGATTGGCCTGGTATCTTATGCATTTTCCGTGGGATCAAATATGTTGTTCCAAATCTGATACCTGTTTGTACATCGAATGCTGTTGGGGAGCTGAAGATCCTGCAGAGGGGAATCTGAACTGTACCCAAATTTCATTTTGGGGATGATCCTGGATCTATCTATACTAGGTGGAGACAGTGAACCAAAGGGAGAAACTGATTCTCTTAGAGGTCAGGGTCTTAGGATCATACCCATGTCTGTGTGAGTCCAGAATACCTTGGGGACAGTTGGGGCCATGGGTGACAAAAAGGAAAACAAGGTAATTCTGAGGGGTAAGAGGCACTAATAGGTGGTGAGATAAGGAAAGACCTCACATAGGAGAGATTTGAGCTGAGTTTTGAAGGAGGAAGCCAGGGAGGCCAAGAGGCAGAGACGTAGAGGGAGAACATTGCAGGAAGGCAGAACAGACTGGTCAAACCACTTTGTATGAAATGGAGAAAGCATGAAAAGTGATAATATGCATTAACTCTGGAAGGATAGGCTGGAGCCAGTCTGTGAATGTCTTTCAATGACAAACCAAGGAGTCAGATGTGTAACTAGGAAAAACACATTGGCGGCCATGTGGATGATCAATCGGTTAGAGAAGGGAGATGCTCAAGGGAGGGAAACCAATTAGGAGGTGATTAGGAAGTCCAGACTAGACTTAATGAGGCCATGGACTAAGGTGATAGCTATAAGAGTGGAGGATAGATATGGGAGAAGTTCCTGAAGTAGAAGCAAAGAAATGGCAAATGATTGCCAAGGTCAGAACATGCCACTCTGCTACTTAATAACTGACCATGGCTCCCTATTACCTCCAAAGTAAAATACAAAATTTGAAGCCCTTCATGACCAAGTTCCCTCCTACCTTTCCAGCCTTCTTACACTTGACGCATATTCCGACCCAGTGACACTGGCCTCTTTGCTATTCCTCAAACAAGACACTCCATCTGGAATGTTCTCCCTCTTCATCTCTCTCTCCTAGCTTTCTCAAGTCCCAGCTAAGATCCTACCTTCTACAGGAAACCTTTTCTGATCCCCCTTAACATGGGAGTTTTCCTTCTGTTGATTATCTCCAATTTATTTATCTACTTTATCTCCAATTATCTCTAATTTATTTAAGTATATAGCTCATTTGTACATAGTTGTTTACATGTTGTATCCTGCACTAGATTGTGAGTTGCTCAAAGGCAAGGACGTCTTTCCCTTTCTTTGTATCCCCAACACTTGGCACAGGGACTGGTACGTAGTAGGTGCTTAATAAATGTTTATTGGCTAACTGAGTGATTGGATATGTGGGATGATTGAGAGCAGGGTCTACGATTTGTCCTATGTTGCAAACCCAATCTTCTTTCTGGAAAGGAAGACAGAATTACTGGTCTTTGCCTATTTCATGGGGGTCAGTTTTCATGACTCCTGCAACTTTCTCCCTTTGGTTCCCTGTCCCCACCTAGTGCAGATAGATCCAGGATCATCCCCAAAATAAAATTTTGGTATGGTTCAGATTCCTAAAAAGTAGATAACAGGGTCTTCAGCATCCAAGAGCATTCAATGTACAAACAGGTATCAGGTTTCAAAGGGACTTGAAGGATGGTGATGCCTTCTACAGAATAATGACTTTGAAGGTGGGATGGTTTCCCAAAAGATAATGGGATTGGGGCAGCTAGGTGGCACAGTGTACAGAGCACAGGCCCTGAAGTCAGGAGGACCTGAGTTCAAATCCGGCCTCAGACACTTGACACACTTAATAGCTGTGTGACCTTGGGCAAGTCACTTAACCCCGATTTCCTTACTTCCCTCTTCAAAAAAAAGAAATCAGATCTATTTCAGACATGTTGAGTTCGAGATGCCAATGGGACATACAGTTGGAAATGTCCAATAGGTAATTGGTGATGAGGGACTGGAGTTCTGGGGATAGACTAAGGCTGGATATATGGTTCTGGCATAGAGAATGAAAATCATGGCGTGAGTTGATCCCACTGGACAATGGATGGTGATCAGCAAAGGAGATTTAGGAGTGGTCAGACAGGTGAGAGTTAAATCTAGAAAGAGTGGCAATATCTAGGAGGATACGGTGGTCAATCAAGGCCAGTATGATGGAGGTCAAGAAAAATGGGGAGTAAGAAAAGGCCGTCCATAGCTTCAGAGAGAATAGTTCCAGTTCAGTGATGAGGCAGAAGCCAGGTTACAAGGGAAGAGAGAAGAGGAAGCAGAAGCAAGACTTATGGACAGCTTATTTTCTAGGAATTTGATTATGAAAGAGAGGAGATATAGGAAGAGAGCTTTGAGAGATGGTAGGGTCAAGTCAAGGGAGGGCTTTTAAGATGAGAATAAAACATTCAAAAGACACACCATAAAAATCCTAGATGGCGATGACTTGTTACATCTTTCACAACTGTGGATAGTGAATAAATGCTTAACAACTAGAGGCTTACAGAACATAATAAGCGATAAAATGCATGTATTTGATTATCTAAAAATTAAAAAAAAAACCTTTTGTACAGCAAAAGGCAACACACCCAGAATGAAAAGGAAAGAAAGAAAAACTGGTGAAATGTTTTTGTAGCAAATAATTCTGATAAAAGTCAGACGTTCACTATTTATAAGGAAATGACACAAATTTATAAGTAAACTCCTTTCTCTGACTGATAAGCAATCAAAGGAAATGTACAGATGGTTCTGGAAAGAAAAAAAAGCACTGACTATCAGCTCATAGGAACAAATGTTCGAAATCTTCAAGAGAGAAATTCAAATGAAAACCAACTTAGGTACCTCCTGACCCCCGTGAAATCATCAAAGATCAGAAAACATGACAAAGTTCTAGGCTGGCAGGGCTGTGGTAACATACTGTTGAACTGGGAAATTAACCCAATCTTTTTGGAAAGCAAGATAGAATTTCTGAACAAAAGTTGCAAAAATATGCATACATTTTATCCAAGTGGTCCCATCCCTGCGGAGATACTCTGAGGGGACTATAGGCAAGAAAGAAAGCTCCGTGTGCATAGAAACATTGTCATTAGCATTATTCGTAATAGCAAAAAACTGGAAACCATCTTGGGGTTTATCGATTGGGAAATTGTTAAACGAATGGTGGCAGGCAGCTCGGTGGCTCAGTGGCTACAGTAATTGTGAAATTGCTGAATAAATCATGGTATACCCGTGTATGTAACAAGACAACATTGGACAATAAGAAAGCAGAAGAGTGGCAGTACAGTGGAATGGCTAGAAACCCTGATTCAGAGTCAGCTAGATCTGGGTTCGAGTGGGCCTCAGACATATACTGGTTCTGGGACTCTGGCCAAATCACTTAATCTCTTAGTGCCCCTAAAGAATTTTTAAAACTATGAGTTTCAGAGAAGGTGCTGATCTGTATTGATAGAGGGAGTTTTCTCACTGGCAAGCTCCTTCCACCAGTTGTCACAAATAATAGTACAAAAAAAAGAAGGGAGTGAGGTGGTGCAGTGAGTAGAGCACCAGCCCTGGGGTCAGGAGAACCTGAGTTCAAATCTGGTATCAGACACTTGACACACTTATTAGCTGTGTGACCTTGGGCAAGTCACTTAACCCCGATTGCCTTGCCTTCTCCCCTAAGAAATGTGAATATGAAGAATTCGAATGAATATCAGACTTCTATAAAGTTGTTGGGAGGCAGTGGAAAGCACTCCAGATTTAGAGTCGGATGACCTGGGTTTAAATCTTGACTCTGACACTTATTACTTTTGTGACTTTGGGCACTTCCATGAGCCTCAGTTTCCCCTTCTGTAAAATGGTTGGGCTAAATGGCCTCTGAGGTCCCTTCCAGCTCTAGTCAAGGATCCTATGTATGACTTTAAGCAAGTCCTTTCCCCTTCCTGGACATTGTGTCCTCCTGCTTCTGACCCTCTGTTGCCCTTCCCCTCACTTTTTAGGTTCCTTTTATGTGTCATTTTCCCCCATTAGATTGTAAATTCCTTGAGGGCAGAGACTGTTTTTTTTTCTTATGTGTATCCCCAGCACTTTGCACAGTGACTTGGCCATAGTAGGCACTTAAGCCAAAAGAACAATATACACATTTAATAGCACCATATTGTTAAAGGCAGCAATATCAGCAACAGACTCATGTTCTCCTTCCAGCACAGAACATTCAAAATGATAGGAAAAGCCAGCTCAAGGCAGGGGACACTATGCCTAAGTTGATGTATACACTTTTTGGAGTGGGATTTGTGATGTTTCTAGATGGGTGGAAGACAATGGAATGAGGTGGAGGTTAGATCTAGAGATGCATGTGTGTGTGTGTGTGTGTGTGTGTGTGCACGCGTGTGTGTGTGTGTGTTCGTGAGAGAGAGAGAGCGAGAGAGAGAGAGAGAGAGAGAAAGAGAGGGGGAGGGAGAGAGAGAGAGAGAGCAGCTGCCCATTGGGTTGCTTTCTCACTGTCCCCTGACGCTTGATTTGAGTCAGCCAAACACGAATACCAAGGGTGCTTAGAAATTCTCCTCGTTTCTGTGGGAGAAGGAACAGGAGAATAGATAAGGGCATGAGCTGAATAAAAAGGGAACAGAGATGGTGAAGGTGGTTTAGAAGATTCTGTAACAGTGGAGAAGAGGCCAGATATTGAATTTGGGGAGGAGAGCCTAAGGCAAAGGGGAAGGGTAAACCGCCAAATAAAACAGAACATTTCAGTCCTTAGAGAGAGCAGGGGAGATTTTGCAGGGACTTGTATTGAGTGCACAATGTTTTTATTTCTGCTATAGCTGAAGGGCCTCTATCTAGTTTCCAAGTGGAGGATGGTTTCCATCCTAGAAAGAAAGTGATGGATTTCAAGGAACACTTCTCTACACTCCAGACCTTCAGGGGATAGGAAGCATTTAAAAAATTCAACAAAAAAGAAGAAAACCACAACCACAACCACAACTGAAAGTGGGACTTTGATGGGAATGAAAAAGCGAAAACCTGTGGATTTGAAATAAAAAAAAATGACCTTTGTCAGGAGGCTGGTGACTGGAGAGTTGTCACACCATGGAGTAAGGAAAGGTAACCAGGCACTTGCATGGAAAATATACATTTAAGGATATTCGCAGAGAGGAAGACAGATGCCTTGAGGCAGAACCAGTAGCTGACAACTCTGGGCCTCTCATTGAATGATAAAATAATGCCGCATAAATTGTCAGATGAGATATCTGGGATCTAGAGCTGGAAAGGCCAATAGATGCCACTGAGTCCAATGCCCTCATTTTAAAGATGAGGAAGAGGCCAAGGAAGTTCTGGGCCTTGGTTTATGACCTTATCTAGGTTTATACAACTAGTGTCAGAGTAGGATTTGATCTAGGCCTCTCATGGCTCCAAGTTCAGCAGACTACCCACAATGCCTTTCCAAAAGTCAGGATGAAGAGAAAAGAAGTGTTGAGTGGCAATCCTTTCTCAGACGTCCTGCAACGGCTATCTGTTATGTTTGTCCTTTGTTCTCTAAGAAGACCACAGCATCAGGGAAATAATGCCATGACTTGCAGTTGACCTTGATTTGAGTGAGAGAGGGCTGTGTAAGGTCATCAGCCTCACTTTCTCCTCCAGAGCCATTTGGGTCCAGTGACCAGATATTCATCAGGATGACTGGAGATGACTCAGGATGCAGTGGGAGACCCTGGCCCTTTTAGGCTAAGGTCTTTTCATGTACTTGCTTAGAGTGAGGTAATCATAACAACAGAGAACATGCTAGATTTCTGGTTGGAATGGCTATAGGAAAGGGTCTAGGTGGACCCAGCTCCCTTGAGGAACATTTATTAATAGTAATGACATTTGGAATAGTAATGAAAATTAGAAAGACAGCAGGAATAGCAAACAATGATCTGGAGTAGGGATCTCCATTCTTCCATGAGAGACCCAGTCATGGACTTGTGGATGCTCCAGGAGATCCATCTAAAGCCAGCCCTAATCTCAGGGACCAAGGCTTGAATCTGTAACCTTTGCTTAGGTGACTGCACAGGAAACTAGGCCAGCCTGCATAGCCAAGATGAAGCCTGCAGATCTGAATTAGCCTCTTGGGGAGATGACTGGCCAGCACACAGACAAGGCCAACATTCTTGGCTAGGGGAACCCCAGAAGCCAGCTCCATCTGATCTGGGTCAGGCCTGTGAAGCCTAGGACTTCTGGTAGGCCAGCCCATAAGTTTGAAGGACATTGCAGACTATGACAGTAGTGGGGGCTTGGTGTCAACAATGTGTCTAGCTCTGCACCCCAGGCCAGAGCTGGGATCCTAGGCAGGGCCTGCTCTAGGAGACTGGGCCAGAGCCAGTCTGATCTGATTTTTTGTTGGCAACTCCAGGGACTGATGTGGCGGGTGGTGCTTGGTGGCAATGGGCAGGGCTCAGTACCAATGCTATGATCGGACTCTGGCTCCAGACTAGGTTGCAGAAGGCAGGAGCTGGCATCTAGCAGCCTCCCACCTAGACACAACAGGCCAGACTATAGGAGGAAAAGGACAGAATCCCAGCATACAATACTGTCTCATTCCGGGATGGCAATGGGAGACATCACCTGGGCCCTGCCATCCTATGGTCTAACCTTGAAACAAAATCCTAACCCGAGGCCTAAACCTAGCAATATAAGCAAACAGAAAATAAATACTGCTACACAATTTTAGAGATACTGTTAGCTAAAAGAATCTCAATAGAAAATTTCAGAGGAAAAAGATAATTCTGTTATAAGCCAGACTAGAGTTTCAGAGGGTAGGGGGGAATGGATTATCCATAAGCCCTCTAAGAATGGATGGGAGAAATGAAGGAAGAGTAGAAAAGGGTGTGGGGGGAATGAAATTAGAGCACTTGGAAGGATAAAATAAGGTTGAGGCAAAAAGTGGCCAACATTACCCAAGTAGCTGGCTTTCAGAAAAATAACAGCCCTAAAAGCTGTGAGCCATATCAGGCCAACTCCCTGAGGCCCCTATCCTAGCCCTCCCTTCCCCCCTGCAGCTCTTCTTCAGGAATGTGCTGGAAAGCCACAAGTTCCAATTTCTGGAATTCCTCCCCATTCTCAACTCATTTGATAATTTATACATGATTCCTGGAGGTGTGACCAAGTTTCCCGGCATATTAGAATGGACTTCCTAACATTTCATTTCATCTATGGTTTTCCAAGATTTTTCACACTTAGTCTAAGGTCTTTTGATTGGTTGATTGTGATGTGTTCTCATCTAGTTAGGGTATCAGAGCTTAAATGGGATGGGATGGTTCCCACCCCTCTCCACATCCCCCCCTCAGTTTGAACATTTTCTGGCTTTGGCAAATCTACTGGAGTATGTTTGGCAAGGGCCAAATCCTGGACTGTTCTTAGTGAAGTGAAGAGGTCTTGCATTATCTGTTTCCAATGTCTTCCCTAGGCTCCTTGTACTAAAGGCTCAGGAAAAATCTATGTGGCATGCTTTGTAATCAAATCCCGTAATTCACATTCTTCCCTACTTCCAAGTACATAGTGGTACAATTTAGCAAACAAACACCATCTTTACAAAGTTCTAATAGGTTACTCCCTGTCTGGTTGCTTGTGAAAAGGGCTTTCCCTAACCCCAAAACAGTAAAGAAAAAGAAAAGCCAAGTCCTCTTTATCTAAGGGAAAACCTGGCCCTTTCCAGAATACTTTCCCCACAAGGGGTTAGAGACGTGGGATCGATTGAAATCAGCCCCTTAGCCTTTTGGTGAGGAAACAAATCCATTTGCCTTGTGTTTGAATAGCAAGGCTGGTCTGTTGGCTCCAGGAGACTAGGTCACCCTCTCCCTGTACCATGGAGGATCTCTTCTACTCTGGGCTCACTTGGGCACAAGGTGCTACAATGAGACTGGCGCTGGGCCCAGGCAGGACTGGGGTACCCTACCAAAGGGTCCCTTTTCCACTGAAGGGTCCCCTCTACACTCTGGACCCACATAAACAGGCTCAGCCTAATCATTAGAGGTAGTCAATCATTATCTGAAGGGCCTCAGGGAGATAGAGTGTGAAGATCAGAAGGATTGGGGCAGTGGGTCTAAGGTTCAGGTGGGGCCACCTCCAGTGAAGATCTTGCAAATATTCAAAGGAGAACTTTGAAGGCCAAGGTGGAGAAGGGTTCCACGTTCAACCTGTTTAACTTGGGTCAGTCAGTCCTCAGAGGTAGGCCAGTGCCAGGACATGGCCTCTGTTGTCCTTGGCCCATTAAGATAGTTGGGTTCAAGCATTTTACACTTCTAAGACAATACTCATTTTATGAACTTGATTTTCTGAGTGTGACCTTTAGTAGATTGTATTTTTTTTCTGCTCTTACAATTGAAGTTGAAGGATTCTAATTTCCTAATGGTATTATAAAAAGTGAATTCAAATTTACTTTTGATTGTGATTGCTTTAAGTATGTGACATTCTTTTTGTTTTGGACAGGGGAGAGCAGGGCAATTGGGGTTAAGTGATTTGCCCAGGGTCACACAGCTAGTAAGTGTGTCAAGCGTTTGAGGCCAAATTTGAACTCAGGTCCTCCTGACCCCAGGGTGGGTGCACTACTCACTGCGCCACCTAGCCGCCCCTAGTATGTGACATTCTAAAATAAATATGACATATTTTGCTTGTTGTGTATTTTTAGAAAGGGTACAATATGATGGTTTTGTTTTTTAGTAATTTCCTGATTTCAAATGAAGTATTATGTTCACCGATTTTTTTGCTCTCCCTCCCCCCCTCCCGTTTTGACTCTCTTCCTTTTGATATACCAAGATGCTGAACCTCACAAGTTTTCCTGGTCTTTGTCTTGATCGTTTTCATAGTGGTAAAATCTGTTTATTTTGTATGTAGGGGTTGATAATTTTCTCAATACTAATAGCTGATAAATATTGTGTGAAATGGTTGTGAAGGATTTCTTGTTGAATAAATGCATATGGCTAAACAAACAAAAAAAGACAATTGGGTCCAGATCCCTGAATTTGTAGTGTTGGGTATGGAGTGAGGTAATATGACTGATGTCACATGAGGCCACACATGCAGCCCTTATAACCCTCATCCCATCTCCTACTCTCCTATCAGAGCCTGATTCCCAGAGTTAGATAGGCTACATCTCCCCCTCAGAGTTCTAGGGGTGTCATCAATCCTATCAGTCTGAGCCTTTACCAGTTTGCTTCTCCCCGAGACCATCATTTGAGAATCAGTGTAGCTTTTAGAAGAGCTACTTTATTATTATTATTATTCACCAAGAATAGTTAGCACAAAATATCCCCTCTCCCTCCAAAAAAGTCTGTGACACCCTCTCCCGCCAGGACATACAGGATCCAAGGGAAAGTGGTCTCAAGCATAGAGAGTGTGGAGTGGAAAAGCAGTAACTCATAGCTCCTAGTTTCTTGGTACTTCTTTTCCTCCCATTTGTGGGGTGCTCAAGAAATTCCCTTTATATGACATCATGATATATTATTTTAAAATATATGTATTTATAATTACATTTATACTTTTATAATATTTTTCCTGGGATCCTTCTAGAGGCATGGATACAGTCTTTCCTTGGCACTTGATCATACTACCAGCTGATTTGGGGATGCTGTTTAAGACACTGATGGGAAATCCGGCATCCTCCAGGTTGATGCTAAAAGGTCCTCCTCTGTTCAAAGAGTGTATGTGTAGCAGGCAGGAGGGGGTGAGAGTGAGGGTGGGGGTGGGGAGAAGACCCGGCTATGGCTTTTCCTCCTCCCCATCCCTACGTGATGACTTTTCAGGAATGTGCTGGAAAGTCACAAGCTCCAATCTCTCGAATTCACATTCATTCCTAACTCTTTGATAATTTATACAGATGATTCCTGGAGACGTGACCAAATTTCTCAGATTATTGGAATCGAGTGTCCATCTGTCATTATTTAACTTCATTAAATGACTTTTAAAGACTTCTGGGACTTAGCCTAAGGTGTTTTGAACTGGTTTTAAAAGATATATTTTTTTATTTTAAAGATTCTTTTCTTTTTGAATTTTAAGTTCCAAATTCTCTCTTCCTCCCACCCCCCGCCACCTCCTGAGAAAGCGAGCAAAATTATATCAATTATACATGTGAAATTATGTAAAACACACTTCCATATTGGTCACATCATTAAAAAGCAATAAAAAATAAGGAAAACTGGAAAGTTATACTTTAATTTGCACTCAGAGTTTATCAGTTCTCTGTCTCTCGAGATAGATAGTATTTTTTCATCATGAGTGCTTTGGAATTTTCTTGGATCGTTGTATTGCTGAGAATAGCTAAGTCATTCATAGTCAATCATTGTTTGGTATATGTACAATATTGTCCTGGTTCTGCTCATTTCACTTTGCATCAGTTCCTGTAAGTCTTTGCAGGTTTTTTTTTTCTGAAATCCACCCACTTATCATTTCTTATAGTACAATACTACTCCATCACAGTCATATACGGCAACTTGTTCATCCATTCCCCAAATGATTGGCATTCCCTCAGTTTCCAATTCTTTGTCACCACAAAAAAGAGCTGCTATAAATATTTTTGTACATATAAGTTCCTTTCCTTTTTCTTTGATCTCTTTTGGATACTAGTAATGATACTCCTGTATCAAAGGGTACACACAGTATTATAACCCTTTGGGCATAGTTCCAAATTGTTCTCCAGAATGATTGGAGTAGCTCATAACTCCACTGACAGTTCATTAGTGTGCCTATTTTCCTTCAACCCATTCAGCATTTCTGATAGATGTGAAGTGGTTCCTCAGAGTTGTTTTAATCTGCATTTCTTTAATCAAAGGTGATTTAGAGCATTTTTTCATATGACTATATATAGCTTTAATTTCTTCTTCTGGCAGTTCTCAGATTGGCTAATATGACAGAAAAAAAGAAATGGGCCCAAGACGGACTGGGAAAAATTGGAACACTAATGCACTGTTGGTGGAGTTGTGAACTGATCCAACCATTCTGGAGAGCAATTTGCAACTATGTCTAATGAGATATTTCACATTTTCTTCTATTTTTAATTCTTTTGATCTTCTTTTATTGTTTTTTGAAGTTATTAGCCCTCCACTTGCCCAATTCTAATTTTCAAGGAATTTTTTTTCAGCAAGCTTTTGTACCTTCTTTTCCATTTCATTAATGCTGCTTTTTTAAGTAGTTCTTTTCTTCAGTGAATTTTTGTGCCTTTTACCATTGGACTAATCCTGTTTTTTAAGGTGTTAGTTTCTTCAGTATTTTTGTATCACTTTTGCTAAGTTTTAAGTCTCTTTTCATAATTTTCTTGGATCACTCATTTATTTTCCCCAATTTTTCCTCTACTCCTCTTGTCTCTTTCTTTAACTCTCCCAAGAATTCTTCTTGGACTTAGGTCTAATTAGCATTTTCCTTTGAGTCTTTGGTTATAGCTGCTTTTATGTTTTTGTCTTCTGAGTTTTTATCTTGGTCTTCCCTGCCACCATAATAGCTTTTTATGGTCAAGTTCTTTCTTTTTTTTTGTTTGTTTATCTTTTCTAAGCCTATTTCTTACTTTATGTTCAAGTTGGGCTCTGCTCCTAGGGTGGAGGGAACACTGTGACAAGCTTTAGGCTTTTTGTCGTGTTGCTGTTTTCAGAGCCAGATCTGGGGGTCTGTAAATTTTTGGTGCT
This sequence comes from Phalanger gymnotis, assembly GCA_028646595.1. Lineage (NCBI taxonomy): Eukaryota > Metazoa > Chordata > Mammalia > Diprotodontia > Phalangeridae > Phalanger > Phalanger gymnotis. The sequence goes on along the minus strand of CM053628.1, from coordinate 48,558,522 downwards.
TCCAAGGTGGCGTGATGAGGTGTGGTCACTGTTCTCCTGTTCTTTACCCAGGAAGCACCCCTGCTTCCCTGCAGCCACAAATGCTAGTGCTACTCTTGGCCCTGGACCAGGGCCCCTGCTCCCTTGTGATGGATTATAAGTACTCCTCTCTACCTTGGAACTTTGACCCAGAACTGCATATAGGTAATGCAATTGCCAATTAGTGCCAGTTTCACCTCATACCAGCAAAGGATCCCCTGTAATCTTTTTCTGACCAGTTGTCTGACTGCCTTACCATCTCTGGGCTGAGAACTCCTGACACTACTGCTGCTGCTCCTGTTGCAGCTGCCTCCAAGGCCCACTGCTGGTGCTGATGCCGGGCTCCAAGCCAGCCTCCGCCCTGATGTCACAGACCTCTCCTGCCAACTTTCTATGTTGTCTTAGGCTGGAAAATATCTCCCCCTGACTTTTTGTTGGCTCTGCTGCTCTAAAATTTGATTTGAGGCATCATTTTAAAGTTGTTTGGAGGGGAATGTTGGGAGAGGTCGGCTGGGGTGCTGCCTGTCCTCCATCACCTTGGGATCTGCCCCCTGAGCTGCTGAGATATGTTATCACATAAAGTATCAGAACTAAATTAATATGAGGTGGTTTCAGTTCCTCCCTTACATAAAATAGAGAAACCTGGATAACATATCTTATCGCGAAGAAGACTACCCTAAACTATTAGATTCAGAGGGCAAAGTGAAAATAGAATCTACTGATTACTTTATGAAAGAAATCCCAAATTGGACACATGCAGAAATATAATAACCAAAACCTAAAGTTTTCAAGTCAAAGAAAATTACTGCCAGCAGTCAGGCAGAAAGAGACCAAGAATCAAGGTTGCCACAGTGAAGATTTGGCAGTATTAATCCTAAGGAAAAGAAATCTTGGAATGATATATCACATTGCAAAAGAAAAAGGCTTACAACTGAATATGACTTATCTTAAAAAAAACCCTGAGATTTGAAGAGTAAAGAGGAAGGGCTGGGGTAGAACATGTTTTGCCTCAGCTGAAGTCACAAAAAGGAAAGATAGTAGTCATGATCTTAGGCAATGTAACATTAAAAGTAGACATGGTTAAAAAAAGTCGAGCAGAGAAACTACATAATAACAATAGCAAACATATATTCACTAAATGGAATAACAGCTAAATGCCTAAAGGAAGAGGTAACTGAACTATAGGAAGAAATAAAGAGCAAAACAATTATTAATAGAGATCTTAATTTGTTCCTCTCAGACAGAAAAATCTATTAAAAGATAAATGAGAAAGAAGTTAAGATTTGAATAGAAATTTTGAAAGTTAAATGTGATAGACCTCTGGTGATTACTGAATGGCAATTGTAAAGATCATACATATTTCTTTGCTTCGTGTGGCACCTTTACAACATTTTACCATATTCTAGAGCCTAAACACTCATACAAGCAGAGATATTAAGTACATCCTTTGCTGACAACAGCATAATTTGGAGAAAGGATTGAGACTTAAATGAGTACTGAATAATATAGTCCTATAGAATTATGGATAAAAAACAGATCATAGAAACAACAAATACTTTTATTAAAGCAAATGATGAGAATGAGACAGCATAACAAAATTTTGGAGGACTCAGATGAAACAGTGCTCATGGGAAAATTTATATTTCTAAACATGTTAATTAACAAAACAGGAAAGCAAGATATCAACAAATACTGTAATTTTAAAAAGCCAGAAGAAGAACAAATTTAAAAAAGAAGGAATGGAGTCCAGTCATCCCTTTTGTATATGAACTCAGTTCTGGCTCAGCACTTCCTGAGTCATCAGTTTTTGTGGCCCCGTAGCTCATTTGAAGACTTTTCATTATCCCATAATACCAGCCCTTCAGTTCTACATGGCTAGAAACAGACTCTCAATGTTCCATATGTTAAACTAGAACTAGACATGGAGTACCTGAGCATGTTCTATATAACACAGCAGGCAAGACAAATCTAAGGTTTCTCTGATAACTTGGCCCTCATTGGCCAGTTGCCTTGTTACATAAACATGAAGGACTTTTTAGGAATGATTGCTGATTAGGTAGTTTGAATTTCACCTCTACCCTTTGATATATCCCTCAAAATCTATATCTTCTAGAAAACCATGCCAAAGGCTTGGGTTCTTGCCCTTGTTGGTTGTTTTCTTCTCAGATGCAGAAACTTCCCTTGCCTCCAGTCACCTCTAGTCACTGGCTTCAGGACCTCCAGAGCTCTTGAGCTCATAGGCTTGTCTTCAAGCCTGCACACGTCCACTTTGAAAACGGTGTTTGATCACCTACTGAGGAAAGGAAACATTCATTGGAAAAGGCAGACTGGGGCCCAGGTACAAATTGGCATAGTTGGGTCCATGGTCCATATGGGGGGTGGCTTTGGCGGGGAGGAGGGGGAAGTGGACTGCCTCTTCTCCATCTCCTACCCCCTATCTTATGCAAGAGAGGGAGCTAGAAGCAGTCTCTTCCTTTTTAAAGGTCCACTGACATCACTTTTTCTGGCCCAGCAGCCAATGAACACTTGGTTTAGAGTAAGAAAAAGACGCAGAACGTTATAATCAAAAGAACATTGAATATGGACTCAAAGGATCTGGATTTGAATCCTAGTATTGTTCCTTACTATCTGTGTAATCTTGAGCAAATCACGTCCCCCCTCTGGGTCTGTTTCCTCCTCTGTAAAACTAGAGATGGTTTCTAATGTCCTTTTCAGATTTGAATTCTGATGAATATTCTAGTCCCTCTTTACTACCTACTAGCTAGTATGACTTTGGACAAGTCACTTCTGCTTTCTGGTGGAGGAGGGGGAGGAGAAGAGGGAAAAGAGAGAAAAAGAATGGAGGGGAAGAAGGAGAATGAAAGAAATGGAGATGAAGAGGGGAGGACAAAGGGGAAAAGGGGGTTAGATGGATGAGGAAGGGAAAAGGAAGCAGGGAGAGAGGAGGTTGGAGGGAAACAGAGAGAAGCAGCATGGCTTCAAGCTCTTCCACCAGTACCACTATTACCTGGGGATCCTAGGTATAAACAATCGTCAAGAAAGGCAGCATATGAATAATACTGGGAATGACTACACTATTTTGAGGATTACGGATACTCAAATCAACTACAAAGGACGTATGAAGGAAGATGCTATCTACCTCCAGAGAAAGAATAGATAAATAGAAGTATGCATGGTATGGTCTTACATATATATGCATAAATAAATACATGTATATACATATATATTTGTGTTAAATGGTGGACTTCTCTAGTGTGGGGTGGGGAGGGAGGGAGACAGTTAGAAACTTAAAATGTAACAATAAAAAGAAAAGTAGTACATATAGAAAATAGAACCCTAGACTTGGAGTCAGAAGACTTGGTTTCAAATTCCACCTCAGATGTTTACTGTCTGTGTGACCTTGGGCATGTCACTCAACCTGTTTTGCTTTGTATGTAGTGTATATAGTTTTTTTAATGGCTAAAATTTATACTTTTATTTACAGGTTATGACATAGTAATTGCTATTCATTATCTATTGGTGTTAGTGCCCTGGTAGAACTGTTTTCAGGTTGTGGTTCATTATTAACAATACAAACATATTAATTTACACCTACTTTGCTGTTTTGATACTAAATACATGGCTATGTACTGCACATAGTAGGTACTTAATATTAATATATATTTTGTCATATAAATGCCAGCAGAACCTATATTCTCCTGCTATACTTGTCTTAGCATACAGATTCATTTGTTCCTCCATCTTACCAAAAACCATTATAATTATCCGACAATATTTATGCTGCACCTTTGGCTCCTTTAATTACATGGTATGGCTATAATTTAACTGTTTTGGGAGTATGATTTGCATTTAAATAATTTAAAAATCATAATGTTACAAGTGCGCTTAGTTCATTATGAGTTATGGCTCTTTAAATATTGAATATTTTATGATTTTGCATTTTAATATTTCTCATGCTACTCCTTATATGTGAGTGTGGACTGGCGGAAGGAATGATGACTTGATGCTATATACCTTTGTAAAGGATGGAGTTGATGAGAGAGATTTGGAGAAAGAGACAATCTTCTTTTTAGTATCTTCTAAAGAGATATACATGGTTCCAGGTTCTCTTCAGGGAGAGACTCAAGGAAAAAGGGGAAAAAAGAGTAGTAAGTGGCTATACTCTATCATGTTTCCGATTTCTAGCTTGCTTCCCCAGAAATTTCTGGGAGTTTCCCCTTGGGTTAGCTTAGGGCGTCCCTCTTGGTTTATCTGAGGTATTGTACTTCCTGTGATCATTCACTCTTGTGTATTTCCTGATATATTCTAATCTGCAGAACTTCTCTGATTTCTGTTTGCTATCTGCTGAGATAAATGAGTTTCCTTGCTAATAATAGACTGGCTATGGTCTTCTATGTAATTAAGCATTTGGTGGGAAGGACTCAAGCCTGCTGGTAGAGCATCTTGGGTTACTCCTTCCCTTTTAAGAGATAGTGGCCAGCATTCCCCCATTGACTAATAGAGGATTTAAATAGGCCAGGGGTGAGGAACCTGTGGCCTCAAGGCCACATGTGGCCTTCTAGGTCCTTGGGTGGGGCCTTTTGACTGAGGCCAAGTTGGACAGAACAAATCTTTTGGTTCTCCACCCCTGGCCTATTTAAATACTCTATTAGTCGATGGAGGAAGAAATTCAAGCTGCCAATAGCCATGGAGGGTGGTGCTTAAATCACTACTAATTAGAGAAATGCAAAGTAAAATAACTCTTGATATCCATCAAATTGGTGAAGTTGGCAAAAAAGGCAAATGCCAAATTCTGGAGGGGTCTTGGGAAAACAGCTCTGTTCATGTACTGTTAGTGGGGCTGTGAACTGGTCCAGCAACTCTGGAAAAAAATAATAAGTAGGCCCAAAAAACTATTAAATTGTGTATACCCTTGGACTTACTGATAACACTACTAGGTCTATATCCCAAAGAGATTGAAGAAAGAGGAAAATGACCTATTTGTACAACAATATTTGCAGTAGCTCTTTTTGTGGTGGCAAAGACTTGGAAATTAAGGGCCTGTCCATCACCTGGGGAATAGTTGAACGAGTTATAGCATATGATGGTGTAGAATACAATTGTGCTGTAAGAAACCATAAAGGAGATGATTCCAGAGAATCCCGAGAGGGCTCACATAAACTAATGCAGAGACAAGTGAGCAGAACCAGAAGAATTTTTACACTGGAAACGATTTTTGTAAAGACAAACAACTTTGAAAGAATTAGGAACTCTGACGAGTGTAATGACCAACCATGTTTCCAGGGGACTCATGATGAAACATGTGGACCCACCTTCAGATAGGTAACAGACTCAAAGGCAAATTCATGCATATGTTTTTTTTAACATGGCCAATGTAGGAATTTGTTTTATTTGACTATAATGTTTGAAGCAGGCTTTTTTGCAGGTTAAATTCAGAACATTTATTTGTAAACAGGATAACCCCAGGACGTGACCACACTGGCTGTCACATGCTCTCAATTCCACATCAACTACTCAAAAGAAAAAATATGGAATGCTTCACGAATTTGCGTGTTATCCTTGTGCAGGGGTCATGCTAATCTTCTCCATATCGTTCCAATTTTAGTATATGTGCTGCTGAAGCAAGTACTTTTTTTTCTTTTTCAATGGAGAGGGTAGTGGAAGTGGGAGAGAGAGGAGATAAATATTTGTGAAAATAAAATTAATTTAATTTAAAAAAAGATAGTGGCCAGGAAAGCAGTTTGAACCTAAAAAATGTGGCTCTAGACCAGCAACATTTAAAGGTCAGATAAATATAATTCCATTCCCATATCCCTTTAGAAGAGAATAGTTTGGCTAGCCCGATGGCTCCTTCTTCTGCTCCCCTCTAGGTAGAAACCAAATTCTCCCTTGGAGAGGAGTAGGCAAGATTCCAGAAACAGCCATCCACATCTCCTTTTGAGTCACATTTAGATAACCTTGTGGACATACACATCTTACATGGGTAACACATATGTTACATGTAAACTTAGGGGGATTGGACGTCATGACCCTAAAATCCCTTCCATATCTATGATCCTATGAGAAGAGGAAATGAGAAAGAGAGAGGGCCAGGGGAAAGGGGGAAATGAAGAAGGGTTCTTGCTAAGATACAGGTTGGATTAGATGACCTCAGAGTATCCTTCTAACTCTAACAATTCTGTGATTTGTGGAAAATGCCTCACCTCTTCTCCCTTTCCTTCTCTATCACCAACCCCTCCCCAACCCTACCCAAAGATATCATATGTCTGGGAAACAATTATCTATCAAAGAGAGCAAAACTGAGCTTGGTGGTCTAAATGGCACCTTTGCCCCTAAGTTTGTACCAGCTGAGTTAAACTAGCCAGTTTGTTGGTGAGGCCATGAAGTCTGTCTGTGAAGTACTCTGCCTACTGGCCTTTGTCATTAACCTCACATTCAGTTCCTGAAGTTCCCCTGAGGGAAAAATCTCCTCAATGTCCATCCAGAGTTCAGGGTTCTTGACTATTAAAGACGATAGTCCAAAGGCCACAACAATCTAAGGTTCCCTTCCCCCACCCCTATCCCATATGGCACTGTTATTTGAATAATTCGTTCTATCCACGATCTGAATTGCTCCTCACAAACATCTCACAAACATGGGAGAGGCAGGTCAGATACTGAGGGGGAAACTGAGGCTTGGAGGCAGAAAGGAACTTATTAAGAGTCACAGGAGCAGAAACCATCCCCCCTCCCCCCCCGGGTTCAAATATGAGTTCAGAGAATCACAGAATTTTGGAGTTGAAAGGGATTTTGGTGGTCACTGAGTCCAACCCATACCATGATAGGAAGAAAGAAGAGAGGAGAAAAAGGTGGGAAAAAGAGATGGAAGGATGGGAGGAGGCAAGAGAGAAGGGTGAAATGGAGAGAGAAGGGGAATAGAAAGGATCAATCAGTAAATATTAGTTGAACATGTTGAAAAGAATCCAGGTTATTTTGAGTACCTATACTATTTTATTCAGAGATGGGAAGTTTTTTGGAATAGGGTTCTGTGGAGCTCTGTGTGCTTTCATAGAGAATCAAATTGGTTTTGACAAATGCATTTGGGCCCAAGAGGAAGGCAAAACACCATTGTAGCCTTTCGACATCCCAGCATCCTTCCTTGATGGAACAAATGCTGATCGCTTTGAATGATAAACATGAAGCCCCGAGCAGCAGAATGTGGGGTACATTTTCCTGGAATAGTTACAGCAGCTTGAATTTCTCTCTCTTTGGTCAACACAAATGAGTCACATTTATCCTTCGAATGCTCTCTGCTATCTTCTCTGATCCCTGAGCCTTTCTACTTTCTTTTGTCGGTTTTGGTTAACTCAAAGTCGAAGGAAGAGGCATTGCCAGGATCCAAGGAATGCAGATGAATGGATTATAACAGCTTTCTGCAATCATCAGCTTTGTTTCTAACTCAGAGAGTCTTTACAAAGTTGGACCCCCAAATTCCTGTATTCTTAGAACGTTAGAACTGGAAAGGACCTTAGAGCATAGAACATGGAACCTGAGATTGGGAAGGGACTGTAGAATATAGAATGATGAAACACAGTGTTAGAACAAGCTTGAATCTTAGAATATAGAATATCACAGTTGGAAGAGACCTTATAATTTATAATTTTAGAGCTAGAAGGGACCCTAGAAATGGAATAAATGAATGAACGAATGAATAGGACATTTATTCAATGTGGGCTATGTGCAAAGCACTGTGGTAAGCACTAGGGATCCAAATAGAACAGTAAGACAGTCCCTGCTTTCAAGGAGTTCACATTCTAATAGGGAGACAACACCTAAAAAAGGTTTCAGCTTCAAGTTAGATAGAAAAGTCCCATGATGCCGTTCCAAACGGCCCTTAATCCTAGCACTTTCTCTTCAAGATATGCTTCAATTTGTCCAGTATATATCTTGTTTGTTCATAGTGGTTTGCATGTTGTCTCTCTTGTTAGATTGAGAACAGAGACTTTTTTGCTTTTCTTTGAATCCCCAGCACTCAACACAGTGACTGGCACATAGCAGATGCTTAACAGATGCTTGTTGACATGTCATAGAAATTCAGAGCTGGAAGGAATCTTAGAACACAGAATACCAGGATTGGAAGAGATCTTAGAACTTGGAATGTTAGAACTGAAAAGGACCTCAGAATATATCATGGTGGAGCTTGGATGTACATGGATGAACAGAGAATGTCAGAGCTGGAAGGGACCTTAGAAAATAGAAGACTGATATCGGAAGGGATCTTAGAAAATAAAATGGACCTATATAACAACAGAGCTTGGAGGTATACTGGAACAAAGAATGTCAGAGCTGGGAGAACTCTTACAAAGTACAACATAGACTGTTAGAGCTAGAAAGAAACTTGGTGATCACCTAGTCATAGAACTATGCAATCTCAGACTATGTAGGGACCTTGAGGACTAGCTAGTTCAACTCCCTACCTGAACAGGAATCATCTATGCTATATAGCCATCAAGTGGTCATCCAAGTTCTTCTTGAAACCTCCAGTAAGGAGAAGCTACTTGCTGAGGCAATCAGTTCCACTCCGGGGCAAATTGAATTATTAGAAAGTTCTACCTTAAACTGAACCCAAATCTAGTTTGGTAAGTCCTTCTCTCATTCCACTCTCTTCCCTTCCCACAGTTCCCTCCAGAGACAAGTAAAATAAAGAAATGGGGAATGTGATTGGAGAGCCATTGGCAGAGATAGGTTATGGAGATTATGGAAACTGGGAGAATTATGGGAAGATTATGGAGAGTGGAAGTTCTGCAAAAGGGCAATGTCCTGCTTTTTTTTTAATAGGGAAGAGAATAGAGTCTGCAAACTATATGTCAGTGAACATGACTTTGATTCTTGGTGAAATTCTAGAATGAATTAAGTTTTTTCCTGATCTGGCCTAAACATTTATTTTTTTTCCAATTCAACTCAATTCAGTTTTTATTTTCGGTTTTGAATTCTCTCCCTTGAAACACCATCTACACTCCCATTGAGAAAGCAAGAAAAACAAAACTGGTAATAATTTGTAAAGTCAAGCAAAACCTCCACCCACCTTATTTTTAGCCGATGATTTCTTCTTTTACCGCTTACTAAGGCTACATAAGATGAATTCCCTTAACTTCCCTCCTCACCTCCAAATCTCTCTGGATTTGCCCATTGTCTTTTAGTTTCCTACTTCATGGTAGAAATATAACTCCTCTTTGACAAGGTCAACCCCATCCACCTATGCTCTTGACCCCATCACTCCTAATCTCTTCCAGGACCCACTCCAACAGACATTCCATCTCTCTCCTGGAACTCCACTGTCTTTCTCCTGTTCTTGGCTCCTTCCTCTCTGTCTACAAATGCACTCAGACTTCCCCCATCTAGAAAAGAAAAACAACAAACCAAACCCTGCCATTAGCCACACTACCCCCTCAAGAAGCCAAATTTCAATTATTTGTCACCACAAAAAGAGCTGCTATAAATATTTTTTTATATTTTCCCAGAAGGAAGTTTAGAAAGAAACAAAAATAAGCAGGGTAGTATTGGAATTCCCTTGTTAAATTGATTATATAGGGGGTATGGACTGGACTTTCAATTTTGTTGGTAAAGGGAATTCCAGGGTAAGGAAACTTCCTTACTAATACGGATAAGCTTCTTCTCTGCAACTGATGGTCTTATAGGGTTTCCTAGGGCACTGAAAGGTGACTCATAAATTACTTTTAGAAAAGAAAATTTACTGTATACTTTAAAAAACTGAGCTGTACATAATTGAGATCCAGGGTTTAATGTGCAGTTCTCATTTTCAGTTCTTTGTAGATGGAAATTATCGTGTTTGTTGATGTCTTTTAAGTTTGTAATGAAAAAAAAAGGAGGCTATGCTTCCTGTCTCCTCTTTCTCACCTCCTACTCACTCCAAACACCATTTAAACTAGCTCTCTTTTAAACCAAAGAGACTGAAACTTTTGCTCAAAGGTCACCAATGACAGTTTCCAGATCTAATGAACTTTATTGAGGCCTATTGTATCACTGACTCCTGGTTGATTCTCTTTGCTCCCTTGGCTTCCATGACACTGGGAGGTTGAATGGACTTGTCCCAGGTCACACAGCTAGTGGCAGAGTTAGGATTTAAACTCAGGTTCTCAGATTCCAAATCTAGACTCCATTATCTTGTATATCCTTTCTTTCTCTTAATGTTTCCTAAAATTGCATTATTTTTTTCTTTTGGCTACCATATCACACTGTTGACTTATACAATTTGCCATCCATTAAACAAACCCATTTAGATTTTTTTATGAATGTTGTCTGTTCATATTTTTCTCATATTATATTTCTGAAGTTGATTTTTTAAAACATGGATGTGAAACTTTGCATTTACTTATCTTTATATCTCTAACCCCAGTGACTTTTGAGGGTAGAGGGGGCAGAAACAGGCATCCACGTTACTTCTGGGCCATTTCCAAACCATGCTGCCTACACTATGGCTATTTTCTTTATCCACTTCCCACCAGAAGGTGGACTCTGTCTCTGGGACCCTGGGCTCTGATAGGTGACCTTTTGCCTTATCTGTCCTGCAACCAGGCCTCCATGTTACTTTTCAGTTATTTCCAATCCATGCTACCACAGATACATACTCTCTCCTCCTTTGCCCACATGCAAAAGTTGTCAATTTTTATATAATTGAAATGATCTGTTGTGGCTTTTGCAATCTCTTGAATCCCTGGTAAGGTTATGAATTCTCCCCCTAATCACAGATGTGAAAGTCATGCACTTTTGTTCTCCTTTAATTTTTTTGTATTGAAATAATGTCCATTTGGAATTTATAGTTAATAGTATATAGTGTAATATGTTGGCCTAAGCATAATTTCCCCCAAATCATTTTCCAGTTTTCCTACCATTCTATTAGAACACAGAATACTTCACTTGGTATTTTGCATGCTTGGGTTTGCAAACACAGGATTTTTGCATGTGTTTTACTGTTGCTCTTTCTTTGTGCAGTTTATTTAGTATGTTCTAGGATCTACTTTTCAAATCAGTGTCCCCAAACTAAGCAATTGCTTTATAATCGAATTGGAGATCTGATAGTGCTAAGTCTCTTTCATTTCTCTTTCTTTACCATTTAAAATTTTTGATCTTTTGTTTTCCCAAATTTACCCATTTTTTATTTTATTCCATTATTATTTTATCTAATTTCTTATTTACCTTTTAAAAAGAATTCTGGACTTAGGAAAAATCAAATTAAGTGAAGATGTCTATATGCAAGGCAAATGAGATAATGAAAATGGTACATGAAATTAGGAATCTCTGTTATGTATAATTTGATCTTTTTTAAAGTGTGTAGTAAATTTTACACACTACTTTCAAAGCTATCTTGCTCCTCTGCCTTTCATTCTGAATTCTTGTTTTCTTCTTTGCATTTAAAATGCTTTAATAACCCTCTTTCATTTTTATCTTTCTTTTTTTGGGTCAATACTGTTGCTGTAAGCCTCTATTTCCAGCACCCACCTTCCTGACCAGCTATACTCTCCCTCAGCTGAAAAAAGAAGGAAAAATTTAAAAAGCCTTGTGATAAATATACATTGTCAAGAAAACCAAATCCACACATTGGTCATGTCTGAAAACGTGCACCTTCCTTGAGACCATCATGCCTCTGTCAGGAGTTGGGTAGTATGCTTCATCATCAGTCCTCTGGAGTTGTTGGTCATTTCATTAATCACATTTCTTGTCTTTCAAAGAGGTTTTTCTTTATGATGTTATTGTTATTACATAAATTGTTCTCCTGATTCTCCAAACTTCACGTCATCAGTTCATACAATTCTTCCAAGGTTTCTATGACACCATCCTTTTCCTGATTTCTTATAGCACAATATTATTTCTTTACATCATATACTATAATCGTTCAACCATTTTCCACTCGATGGGCACCACTTTAGTTTCCAGTTCATTGCTACAACAAAGATGACTTCTACAAATATTTTTGTCTATATAATTCATTCCCCTCTTTCTGTGGTTTCTTTGGGAGTGCATATAGTAGTAATATTGATAGATCAAAAGATATTCACAGTTTTGCAGCTTTCTCGGGATAGCTTAAAATTCCTTTCCAGAAAGGAAATTCGCAGCTCCACCAATAGTGCATTAGTATGTTGTAGTAGGAAGGCCAAATTTATGATCTCAAAAAGGATCATATAAATATCTGAATGGTTCAAAATCCTTGGGTATACAGAACTCTCCAAGCAGAAGGCATCAAAAAATTTATTCAGGGCCCAGAGCAACAAATTAGCGAACCAACCTCCCCATTGTAGTATTGTGAACACAAGCCTCCAGGCCCAGTAGGCCCACCTCACAAGAGTAGCCAGGAGGCCACAGAAAAATAAGATGGCATAAATCATATTCACCGGCCTCAAGACCTCGCTCGAACTCCTGGGTCCACACAGGGGTCGGCTCTGCTTCGGATTTTTTTCCAGCTGT
>CM053628.1:48521730-48536089 GCA_028646595.1 Phalanger gymnotis | reverse complement strand
TTTAGCAAGTCATTGACTTGTTTTTCATGGTTTTCTCACATCCTTCTCATTGCTCTTCCCAATTTTTCCTCTACTTCTCTAACTTGCTTTTTCAAATCCTTTTTGAGCTCTTCTATGGCCTGAGACCAGTTCATGTTTTTCTTGGAGGCTTCTGTTGTAGGGTCTTTGCCTTCGTTGACTTCTTCTGTCTGTATGTTTTGGTCTTCTTTGTCACCAAAGAAGGACTCCAGAGTCTGAGACTGAATCTGGGTGCGTTTTCGCTGCCTGGCCACGTTCCCAGCAAATTCACTTGACCCTTGAGTTTTTCAGAGGGGTATGACTGCTTGTAGACTAAAGAGTTCTATGTTCCAAGCCTGGGGGGATATGCCAGCTCTGCCACACCAGCACTCCTCCATCCCCAAGAACCCCCAAACTGGACTGGACTTAGATCTTCAGTAGGCTCTTCACTCCTGCTCTGATCTGCCACTTAATTTCTCCCACCTGGGGCCAGAAGCAACTGCAGCTGTAGTTCTGTAGCTGCCCCACCTCTGCTGCCCCCAGTGTGGTGGCTGAACTGCAAACTCTGTTCCAGTCCGCAGCAGCTTCTCCCACTAACCTACTCTGTTGTCTTTGGTGTTTGTGGGTTGAGAAGTCTGGTAACTGCCGCAGCTCACTGATTCAAGGCGCTAGGGCATGCTCTGCCCAGCTCCTGGTCTGCTTGGTCCACGCTGCCTATGCTGGGCTCTGCTCTGCTCAGCTCTGCTCCCCTCTGCTCCCAGTTCTGTGTGGGATAGACCTTACCCAGAGACCATCAAGACTGTCCTATGCTAGAGCCCTGCTTCCCTATGCTATTTTGTGGGTTTTGCAGTTCTAGAATTGGTTCAGAGCCATTTTTTATAGGTTTTTGGAGGGACTTGGTGGGGAGCTCTTGCTAGTCCCTGCTTTCCAGCTGCCATCTTGGCTCTGCCCTGTGTCACCTGCATATATGTTTATTATTGATATTGCTTCATTATCTATGGTATCTTTTAGCAAGATGTAATTTCCTTCCTTATCTCTTTTAATTAGGTCTATTTTTGCTTTTACTTTTTCTGAGATCAGGGTTGCTACCCCTGCTTTTTTTTATTTCAGCTGAAGTACAATATATTGTGCTCTAACCCTTTTGTGTGTCTGCTCTGTTTCTTGTAAACAACATATTGTAAGATTCTGGTTTTTGATCTCCTTTTTCTATCTACTTCTGTTTTATGGGGGAGTTTATCCCATTCACATTCCTAGTTATAATTACTGTGTATTTCCCTCCATCTTATTTGTTTGTCCCCTCTCTCTTTTCACCCTTTTCCTTCCTGATAGTGTTTTGCCTCTGTCTACCACCTCTCTTGATCTGCTGTTCTTTCTGTCAATCCCACCTCCCTTTACTTCATATCCTTCCCTCCTACTTCTCTGTTGGGTAAGATAGATTTCTATATTTAACTGATTGAGTATATTATTCCCTCTTTGAGCTAATACTGATGAGAGTAAGAGTCAAGTAATGCCCATCACCCACCCTCCCATCTTTCCCTCCACTGTAATAGGTCTTTCATGCCTCTTTGTGTGAAACAATTTACCCCATTCTACCTCTCCCTTCTTTCTGCACCCCGTATACTCCTCTTTCTCATCCCTTAATTTTTTATGTCATTCCCTCAAATTCATCTTATACCTTTGTCGATGTATGTTCTTTCCAGCTGCACTATTAGTGATATAATTTTTAAGACTTATAAGTATCATCTTCCCATGTTGCGATGTAAACACTTTGGCCCTATTGAATCTCTTACATTTTCTTTTCCCTTTTTACCTGTTTTGCTTCTCTTCTGCCTTGATATTAGAAATAAATTTTTTGTTTAATTCTGGTCTTCTCCTTATGAAAGGTTGAAATCCTTCTATTTCATTGAATGACCATTTTCCCCTTGATTTATTATGCTTAGTTTTGCTGGGTAGGTGATTCTTGGTTGTAGTCCTAGCTCCTTTGCCTTCCAGAATATCATGTTTTATGACCTCTGATCTTTTAATGTTGCAGCTGCCAAATCCTGTATAATCCTGATTGTGGCTCCCAAATATTTGAATTGTTTCTTTCTAACCACTTGTAGTATTCTTTCCTTGACCTGATAATTCTTAAATTTGGCTATAATGTTCCTTGGAGTTTTTATTTTGGGATCTCTTTCCTGAGGTGATTGGTGGATTCTTTTGATGTCCATTTTGCCTTCTGGTTCCAGGATGACAGGGCGGTTTTCCTTGATACTTGCTTGAAAGATACTGTCCATGTCCTCCTATTGATCATAGCTTTCAGGTAATCCAGTGATTCTGATATTGTCTCTCCTGGATCTATTTTCCTGGTCAGTTGTTTTACATTTTCTTCTATTTTTTCATTCTTTTGAAATTTCTTTTGATTGATTCTTGATGTCTCATAAAATCATTAGCTTCCACTTGCCCAATTCTAACTTTTAATGAGTCGTTTTTTCTCAGTTTTTGTACTTTCTTTTCCATTTGGCCAGTTGCATTCTTTAAGGAGTTCTTTTCTTAAGTGGATTTTTGCATATCCTTTTCCATTTGGCCAATTCCACTTTTTAAGTGCTTGTTTTCTTTGCCCAAGAGATTGGCTCTTTTTCTCATAATTCTCTTGTATCACTCTCATTTCTTTTCCCCATTTTTCTTCTACCTCTCTTATATGATTTAAGCTCTTTTTTGGGCTCTTCTATGAGTTCTTTCTGGGCTTGAGACCATTTCCCATTTTTCTTTGGGGTTTTGCCTGTAAGTGTTTTGACATTGTTGTCCCTTTCTAAGTTTATGTCTTGATCTTCCCCTGTCACCATAATAACCTAATATGGTCAGATTCTTTTTTGTTGTTTTTTTGCTCCTTTTTTGGCCTTTTTCCTTTCCTTTAAATTTGATCTCTGCTTCTAGAGTGGGAGGCACACCATCTTGGACTTCTTGTGGCAGGAGCTGCAGGCCCTGGCTGTTTATCTGGTGCTGCACTGATGTTACCCTGAGAGGGTAATGGGGAACAGTCATGTCTGGTCCTGCACTGAGGGGGTGGGGTGGGAGGTGGCTGGTGCTGCTGGGGCCATAGGTATCTGCTAGTTTATCTGGTACCGTGCTGGGGTCCTTGTGCTGGCGTCTGGCATGTGCTGAGGCTGGTGGGGTATTTCTGCATTTCCCTGGGGTTGCACTGAAGCACATGGTGGACTGGATGCAGGAGGCTGCCTGTTTGACCAGGCCTAGGCTGAAGCACATGGAAGAGGCCTGGTGCTAGTGCTTTCTGTTTGCTTAGACACCCGTAGGGTTGGCAATTTTCCTGTTTGCCTGGGGCTACGCTGAAGCACATGGAGGTCTGGCCACTGGAGGTTGCCTGTTTCCCTGGGACTACACTGAAGCATGTGGAGTCTGGCCACTGGAGGTTGCCTGGTGTCTCCACCTGTCTGTCTCATGGGCAACCCAAACTCAACATGTCCCAAATAGAATTCATTTATTGCTCCCGAAACCCATCTGTTCTCCTAGTTTCCTTCTTTCTATTGAGAGAACCAGTCAGGCTTCTAGTCACGCAGGCTTACAACTTCAGAGGCGTCCTCAATTCTTCCCTCTCTCTCACTCCCCATCTCTAATCAGTTGCAATGCTTTCTTAATTATACCTTCATGCATCTGTTTCTCTATTCATTTGGCCACTATCTGAGCTTAGTAACTCAAATGGTCTATTTCAACAGTCTTGTAATTGGCCTCATGGTCTTAAGTCCCTCCCCTCTCCAATCCATCTTCCACAAAGCTGTCAAATTGATATTTACAAGGCACATATCTAAACACATCACTCCTCTGCTCAAGAATCTTCATGGGCTCCCTCTTGCTTCTAGGTTAAAACAGAAACTGTTCTCCTTGGCATTTCAAACCCTTCATAACCTGGCTCCAACCCACCCTTCTAGGCTTATTTATGGTTGTTCCCCTTCCCACAATTTATGGTGCAGCCAAACTGCCAATTTGTTGTCCTTGCTACATGAGAGCCCATCTCCTGCTTCATGGCATTTGTCTATACTGTACTCGAGTCCTAGAATCAATCAGTCACTATATGGTAATACAAAGACCAAATTTAATAGTCCTTGCCCTAAAAGGAGTGCACAAAGTAGAGGTTTCAGAAATGTTTATTGAACATCAAATTGAAAGACATAGGTGCTGCTCACAGGTAGGTTTTAGTCTAATGGAGGAGAGCGAATGTAGGCACAGGAAAAGGTGAGTGCAACATAGAAATGTGAGTAAGTTTCCAAGCACCACATTGAGCTACAGAGCCCTTCATTCAACCAGTTGTTCATTCAATAGATTGATCAAATGCTAACTTCAGGTAGGGCCCTCTGCTAGGTGATGGAGGAGGAGTAGGAATGGAGATAGGGATAGAGGATATGGAGGAGATCCAAAGGTAAATACTAAGAGTCAACATGTATGTCTATTTTACATTTTCCTTTCCTTTCAATGCCTCTCTTCTCCATTTGATAAATGGGGAAATTAGGGCTCAGAGGGGACAAGCAACTTGACCGCAGTCACACAGCTGGTAAGTAGCAGACCTTTCACTAGAACCTAGATCTAGCAACTTTTGAAGCAGTGGTCTTTCCATCACAAGATGCTTCCTCATGGAGCTTACAATTCAGTGGGAAGAGGTCAGGCATGCAAGTAACTCTGATTCATATTGAAGAAGTACTATTAGAGAAACTGAAACAAAGTTCTATGCATCTGAAGAGAGAGAGAGAGAGAGAGAGAGAGAGAGAGAGAGAGAGAGAGAGAGAGATTTGGCATGTGTGTGTTTGTGTGCAGGGAAGTGGGGGTGGAAAGGACAGAGATCTGAGAAGGCTTCAGGGCAAAGGTGTCATTTGAGCAAGGCCTTGAATGATGATGCATATAAATTAGGTAGATCTGGGCAGGTGTTTGGGAGAAGGGTATAGAGAAAGAAGACAGTGTGAGCACAGTCACAGAGGTGGGAATATAAAGTAGGATGGTTTGCCTAGAGTATGAGGGTAAATGAAGGGGAACAGTGGGAAACTTAACTGGAAGGCTCAGTTTGGGTCAGACTCTGGAAGGCCTTGAATGCCAGTCTGTACAGTTTGGACTTTATCCTATTAGGCCTTGAGGAATCATTGAAACTTTTTGAGGAAGAGAGTGACTTGGGAACATAAGGTTTGGTGGGAAAAGACCTCAGAGATGATTTATTATAAACCTTTCATTTTCCACAGGAGGAAACTGAGCCCTAGTTAACTGAGCCCCAACCAATCCTAACCCTAAAATGGTGTGTCCAAGGTCAGTCACAAATGGAGTATTTAGTGGAATTGGAATTTGAACTCAGGTTTTCTGTCTTGTGATCAAGACCATGTGTTAGGAAAGTTACTTTGATTCAAGTGGGGAGAGACAGGAGGTAGGATGATGAAGTAGGAGACCATTACAGTAGACCAAATGAGAGACAATGAGGGCCTGATCTAAGTTCTAAGAGAAATCAGACATGTAAAGTTGAAGGTTTTATCAACTTACAGGATGTTGGAGGTAAGAGACAAAGATGAATCAAAGAAAACTGAGGTCTCCTGTCCTGTTGTCTAGAACGTCTAGAGGGGGTCATTCACAGGATTAGGGATGTGAGTCAGAGGAATACTCGGGGGCAGAGAGGGGAACATAAGTTCAGTTTGGGACATAGTATTGGGAGATGCAAGGAGAGGCATTCCACACGCAGTTGCTAATTCAGGTTCGGAGCTTCAGCCATAGATGCAAAGTTGGCAATGATCAACATAGAGGTGATTCTTGAAAAAACAGGATGTAGATGGAATCTCTAAGGGAGAGACTGCATAGAGAAAAGAAAACTATACTCTGGGGAAAACTAACATATAGGAAGTAAGAAATGAAAGATAAGCCAGGAAAACAGAAAAGTAGCTGTTATAGTTAGACAAACAAAATGAAATTGATTAAACCTAGAAGGGACCTTAGAGAGCATTTAGTTCAATGCCCCTATTTAAGAGATAGGCATATGGTATAGAGGAAAGAACGCTGGATTTGGAATGAGAGGACTTGGGTTCAAATCCCACTTTCACTGATTGCTACCTATGTGACTTTGGGCAAACTACTCAAATACTCTGGTCCTCAGTTTCCTCATGTGTGTAGCACCCCCTTTGGGCTATATTGTACTCTCAACTTGCACTCAAGCCCCTGGGTTGGGTCTCCAGAAGGTGGCTGCTACCTGGGATTCTAGGGGGAGCCATGTGGGTAGCTACTTCTAATTCATATTTTCGAGGTAACCCTATAGGTGGCTACTCATACTACCACAGCTCACAAGCCCCTACCAATGTGCTTTCCATTAACAATCAGCTAGTAGATAAATTACCTTTTAGCAAAGACATTTTCTAATATAGTCTAATCAGGAAGAATTTATTAAGAACACTTGGTACAAAACATTCTTCCAAAATACTGGGTGGGGGGCCTTTCCTACAAATATAGTTCATAGAAAGAGTGGGCTTAAACATATATGCTGGTAACAAATCATAATCATAGAATATCCATGTAGCAAAGGTCATTCCCAATTCCTGTTACTAGAGCAACTAGAAACTCTATCTCTCTTCAAGAGAGTCTTCATGCAGTTTCTTTTAAATGCAACATTTCTGTTGAACAAGCTGCTAGGTTGGGATTCAAGGGTTAGCTCTTTTGTTGCTTCCATGGCCACTTTTCTCTAGCTGCTATTCCCTGAAGCTGATTCCTCCCCTGAGTGACTATCTCTCTATCTCTGTCTCTAACCATATCTGTCTTCAGGTGTTTGTCTACTTTGGATACATTGTCTCCTATAGGTCCATTAGCTCTTATGATACAGACCATGTCTGGGAGGGGTGGGAAGGAGAGAAAGTCCTTGCTTCTCTCACCAACACCTTCCGTGATCTCTCCTGCAACATAACGGGCTCTTTGGCCAAAATCTTGGACTGCTCAGTTGCTCACTGTTTTTATATATGGGCCCAAGGGGCATGACTAATTCTGCCATTCATAAAACGTTTCCTGTGTTCTGTCAGCTTCCTTTATCCAATGGCTAAGACCCTATAATCGTCTCAAATTGATTAAGGACTTATTCACACATTGCTGTGGGATTTGTTTTTAAAAAAAACTTCTTAATACCTCCTTAATACCTTGTGATTACATGCTGAGCCCTGTGACTACACTAACAGAGGTGGATAGAGAGATGCCCTCCTTCACAATGATTATACTCTGGGCCTTCTGAGATTATATGAACTGAGATGGGAGGGGAATTCCCTCCCTTACATCTGCTGAGTAAAAGAGTTGGACATGATGACCTTGGAAGTTTCTTGCAGATTTCTGAGCCTATGTATTAAGACCCAGAAATGGATAGGGACTTGCTGAGAATCACACCAATAGAAAGTGGCAGAGAGCCCAGACCTTTGAACTCCAAGTCAGTAGTCCTTGCCATTAAACTGATATTAGGCAAGGCAGGAAAGTGTAGTGTGAGGTAAGCCAAGAATGGAGAGAATTCTGATAAGGAGGTGGCTGATTAACAATGCCAAATATAGCTGAACGGGGCGGGGGAGGCATAGGAAAACCCAGACAAAGGCTCCTATATTTGAAGATACAGATGTTGCTGAGAATAGTTATAGTATACTTGGATGTTGCTATTTTCAGTCGCGTCTGACTTTTTATGACCCCATTTGGGGTTGTCTTGGCAAAGATACTAGAGAATTTTGTTATTTACTTTTTCAGTTCATTTTACAGATGAGGGAACTGAGGCAAACAGGGTTAAGTGACTTGCCCAGGGTCACATAGCTAGGAAGTGTCGGAGGCCAGATTTGAACTCAGGTCTTCCTAACTCTAGGCCCAGCTCTCTATCTACTGCGCCACCTAAATATGGGTGGGGGGAACCAAATTGCAAGGGGTTGAGAAATGAGTGGATACCAAGAACGGAGGAGAAATGAACATAGACTATTCTTTTAAAAAGTTTTACAATCAAGGAAAGGGAAAAAAGGGGAATAGATGATATGAGAAGTAGCAGGGACATGGAACTTTTTAGTGTTTGTTTGTTAGGTTTTTTGTAAAGATAGAGGAGACCTTAGCATATTTATTATATTACTATGGCCTAACCACAAACAGTTAATACTTCATCTATTGTACAGGTCTATTTTTATTTTGTAAAGAGTGTTCCAGTTGTACTCATATAATTCTTGCATGTGTGTCTTTGTAGCTGGACTCACAATAATTTGTACATTTTGTATGGGATTTCTTTTTGTACCTCTTTCTCCTTGGTTTTGGTAGTAATATACAGAAAGTCTGCTGGTTTGTAGAGATTCATTTTATATCCTGATACTTTACTAAAATTATATATTTTTTTCAATTAATCTTTAGTTGAATCTCCAATGTTTTCTAAGTATGCTGTTGTTCTCTTCAAAAAGTGATAATTTTGTTTCCCCTTGGCCTATGCATGTTCTATTTTTAAAATTATTTTTATTTATTTTGTCAAATATTTCCCAATTACATGAAACATGTCTTTTTACAATCATTTTTTAAAATTTTGAGTTCCAAATTCTTTCCCTCTCTCCCTCTCCTCCCCTTTCCTTGAGAAGACAAGCAATGTGATTTTGATCATACATGTGAAGTCAATATGCATATTCTATTAATTTGTTTTTCTTGCCTTATTTCTATAGCTAGCTTTTCTATTACATATAGTAAAAAATAGTCTTGATAATGGACACTCCTGTTTTACACTTGATCTTACTGGAAAGGCCGTGACTCCTCTATTGCTGTTAATTATTTACCATATTAAGGAAAACTTCATTTTTTTATGCTTTTAACAGAAAGGAGTATTATA
This sequence comes from Phalanger gymnotis, assembly GCA_028646595.1. NCBI lineage: Eukaryota > Metazoa > Chordata > Mammalia > Diprotodontia > Phalangeridae > Phalanger > Phalanger gymnotis. The sequence goes on along the minus strand of CM053628.1, from coordinate 48,527,262 downwards.
TTTTGTCAAAATATTTTCTGTATTTAATAATATAATGATGTGGTTTTGTATACATTATGTCTGTAACATTGAGCTCACTGCATTTCTGGTATTAATTGAAGCTACTCATAGTGGGTAAACTGCTTAATGCATTGCTATTGTCTATGAATATTTATTTAAATATTTTTAAAGTGATATTCATTAGGGAAATCGATGTGCTGTTTTCTTTCTCTGTTTAACTTCTTACTAGTTTATGTATCAAGACCATATTTGCCTCATAGAAGGAGTTTGGCAGTATCCCTTCTTTCCCTAGTTTTGCAGACAGTTTATGTAAAATTGGAATTAATCATTCTTTGAATGTTGGCTAAAATACAATTACAATTTTTTTTGTCTTGAGTTTTTTTTTTTATGACTTTTAAATTGTTTCTCATCCTTCATTTGGTTATTTAAATTCTACATTTCTTGTTCTGGTAACATGAGTATCTCATATACTTGTTAATATTTGAATTAGTTTTATTGGAATAACTGGGTTAAATAGTGTGTAATAATTTCCTTTGTTTAGACTTCATTTGTGGTGAATTTTCCTTATTTTCTTTTTCTTTTATATTGGCAATTTGATTTTCCTCTCTCTTTATTAGATTATCTAATAGTTTACTTATTTTACTAGTTTTTTTAAACTTCTAGTTTTATTTATCAATTCATAGGTTTCCCCATTTTCAATTTTATCAGTCTCTTATTTTTATAATTTCTCTTTTTTTGTGTTTGGCTGGAATTTTAAAAATTTGTTTTTTTAAATTGGTTTAGTTACATGCCCAATTAATTGATTTCTCTCTCTCTTTTGTTGATGAAAATGTTTAGATATACAAAATTTATCCTAGGGCTAATTTGGCTGCATCACAAAAGCTTTGGTATTTGTCTCATTGTTATCATTTTCTTTGATGAAATTACTGTTTCTACGATTTGTTTTTGACTCATCAATTCTTTAGCTTCCAATTAAGCTTGAGTTCTTTCTTCAAAGATACTTTATCGAATATAATTTGTATTGCATTATCGTCAATGTATTTATTATGTTTAACATTTCTGTTGTTCTCTACGTATGAAGATTTGTGCTAGCGCATGGTTAATTAATTGTTTAAAGGTGCCATGCACAGTTGAGAAATATGTATACTATTTTCACTTTCCATTCAGTAATTTCCAGGCATCTATTATATCTAATTTTTCTAAAATTCTGTTCAGGTTTTTAATTTCCTAACTTCTTTCTAGTTTTACCTTTGTTAGATTTGTCTAGGTCTGAGAGGATTATAATGAGGCCCCCAATTATTACAGTTTTACTTTCTATTTCTTCTTGTAATTTGCTTTTTTAAGTATTTAGATGCTTTAGGCACTTAGACGTATGCCCTTTGGCATACACACATATTTAGATATGTGTATGTGTAGATATCTACATAGATATACGCAGACATAGATATATATGTATATATGGGAGACAGACAGAGAGAGAGACAGAGAGAGAGACAGAGAGAGAGAGAGAATTTCTAGGGATTCATTATGTATGGTGCCCTAAATCATACTGTAGCTTCCTTGCTTCTCTTTTAAAACTGTCCCTATTTTTACTTTACCTTTGTGTAAGATCTTGATAGCCCTTGTTTTGTCCTGTCCCTTTTGTAGTCCACATGCTATTGTCATGGTCGATTCACATGGGTTGGCTGGCATTAGGCCTCATTCTGTGGCTTCTATTTCAGTATACTCATGTTCCACTATGGTCTCTATCTTTGGCCAACTTTTTTTCTTTTTTTCTTTGCATGTTACACAATCAGAAGTTGATTTTGTGCTCTGCTATAGTCCTAGGAGGCTTCAGTGAGATACTTGAGATCACACTGGTCTCAGGACTCCTATTCTTATTTCTAGAATTGGATCTTAGATGCTGAGTTGGAACTCTCTTTCTGAGGCTCTCAGGGCTCCAAGGAGTGGATGGCCAGGCCCTCTCTCTGTGTAGTGATCCATGGGTATTATTTATGCCCCTGCTTCTATTTTAACAGACAAGATTCAAGATATGGCTTTTGTTCCTTAATTCCTAGAGCTTGAGATGGTTTGCAATGTTCTCTTCAGGGTGTTGGTTGTATGGTTTCAGGTCCATTTGTGGGAGCTGGCACTGGCTTACCTGGCCAAGTTCCTTTCCCCACCTTCACTGGTCTAGCTGTTTACCTAACCTCATGTTGATTTATCTAGTGTGTCTACTGTCTCCACCTTCATTGGCATCCATGTTTATTTGTACTTGTGCTAACTTCCTCGATAATATCCCTCTACCCATCTCTGCCAGTTCTGGTCCTCTTTTGGTGTAGTTCTGGAGTGGATGGAGGAACTTACTTCTGACTCTTCAGTTTTCTTTATAATTGATACTTCTGTGTTGTTTTCAGGTATTTGCTCCAATTTTGGGGAACGGCTGGGCTCTCTATGACATTTCATATTGCCATGTTAACCAGAAGTTCTTTATTCAGCTACAAAAATCAATTACTTTATATGCTCGTGCAATAGTCCATGGAACAGAAAATATATGAGACTAATGACAGGACAGAAAGTTGCCCCAGGACCATTTCTATGTGAATACATCAAAAGTGATGAAAAATATGGTCATCATTACACAAATACTCACCATCATCATGATGACAATAATAAAATAAATAATTTAAGTTTCCATAGAATTCTAAGATTTATAAAGTGCCTTCCTCACAACACCTTTGAGATTAATGAGTTCAGAGTAGCGTTATGTTCAGTTCTGTGAGTACTGTATACTCTTTTAAAAGCATTTTATTGATATATTTTACTTTTATGTTGCCTTCAAATCCAATATATCCCTGCCTTTCTAAAGGGTGTGCTGGGGCCAGCTCAAGCCAACTCACAAAGGCTGATTGTTAAATTTTTAGCACTTTGGAAACCAGCAAATGTTACACACCATGGTATTGTTGATTGTCTGATTTCCTTGACTGTCTACACTTAATAAAGTGATGAAGAAAATGTTAACAATGCAGATTAAACTCAAAAATACTTGTGTTTATATTTGGAGTTTTTTTTTTCCAGAGAGGTGGTTGTTAAACACCAAAATACTACTGATCTTTTCCCTACCTATCCCTTGTAACAAAACCAAACCAAAAAGAAAGAATACAAAGCGATTCAATTAAATCCAGGGCTCAGAAAGGAGATAGTTCTAGTTATAGGTTCACACAGTCTCAGATTCATCCTAGTTAGAACGTTTACCCCAAAGAGGAAGCAGGGTTAGACTTTTGTCTCTGACTCTCCCTCACCTTAGAATAAAACTGGGAAAATCTCTAAAACAATGCTTAGATATGGCTTATATCTAGGGTATCCCTAAAATATGGGTAACGGGGTCCTTTATAGAAAAAGGTGCTCAATATATAATATGTGCATTAGATATGGGATAGCTATTTATTTTCTCTGCTCAGAAAATTCTTAAGCCACAAATATTAATAGGTACACATTACATAGAGAACATACAGAACAGTAACTCCTCATTTCCCACCGGGAAAGTCATTGTTGGAAAATCTTAGCGTGATGCAAAATGCCAGGGACTATACCTGTAGCCCAGACCATCCACCAAGAAGTTCCCCCTCTGATTCATAACAGATATGCCATGTTAGTTATTTATGTGTTCATGTGTTCATGACCTAGCTGCGTTCCCATGCCACAATCACATAGGCAAGCATATGTTCTTGTCACCAAGTGCTTGTAGCCACCATTGCTTCTCGGAAGGGGGAAGGGGAGAAATATCCCATCCCTTCCTGCTGGAAGCCTAATAGAGAGAAAGAACTGGAAAAGTCTGAAAAGAAAAGGGCCCAAAAGACAATAGAGTCATTTCCATGGCTCCTCTTATGGACTACCTAGGGGAGAAATTCTTCCACAAGAGTCCATTTTGCACAATGTTTGGTCACCATTGACCTTCATTGCAACACCCTGGTCACAAAAAACAATCAGGAGTTGTTATGCCATCTCAGAAAAGCATATGCTCCTCTACAGGAACACTGAAGCAAAGCAACACCCCCTAATCTATTTGATCTCTTCTGATCTATTTGTTGTCCTACTCACTAAAGTGGCATTTCCAAACCTCTTAGTTCCTTCCCAAACTTCCCTTGGTCCCATGGGAGGGTGACCTCCACCCCCTCAGCTGAGAATCTTGCCTCATACTTCACTGAAAAAAAATGATGCCATTCACTGAGAACTCCGTTTTTCCCCCTCCTCCTAATCCAATATCGTGCTGACATCACATCTTTTCCCTCTGTCTTCTGGTTACCAAGGAAAATCCCTCTACATGCCTCCTTGATCTCATCTCATGTCCCCTTCTCCAGCAGATCTTCCACTCAATTATCCCCACCCTCTCTAAACATCAGTTTCTCCCTGTATACTGCATATCTACCTTAACCTAATTCAATGTTGCCTATAAACACACTCTAGTCCTCATTATCTTTAACAATAAACAACCCCCCCCCACTTGATCCTATGCTATTCTGGCTATTGTTGTATATCTCGCCTCTCTTTTTCAGCTAAACTGTGAGAATGCCATCGATACTAAATGTCTCCATTTCCTTCCCCCACTTTTTGTGAGGCAATCAGGGTTAAGTGACTTGCCCAAGGTCACACAGCTAGTAAGTGTGTCAAGTGTCTGGGGGCAGATTTGAGCTCAGATCCTCCTGACTCCTGGGCCAGTGCTCCATTCACTGCACCACCACTTCCTTTCCTCTCAACCTCTTCTAAATCCTCTGCCATCTGCCTTTCGAACTCATTATTCAATGGAAAATTGTTGCTTGTCTTCATTTCGAAGAGGACCAATGACATCACAGGTGACATCTTGACTTGTGTGTGACTTGGATTGAAGTGAGGCAGAGCTGTGCAAAGTCATCTGCCCCACTCTCTCTTCCAAAGGAATTTCTTCAAAGTTACCAATGATCAAGAAATCACCAGGTCAAAGGGCCTTTTCTCAAAATTTACTACCCTTGAATTCATAGCCTTTGGCAAAGTACATGACCCTCTTTTGGATACTCTTTCCCCTCTAGGTTTTCATGAACCTTTCTCCTAATTCTCCTCCTACCTGACTAACTGCTCCTAGGTGTCCCCCAAAGCTCTGTTCTGTGCCCTCTCCTTTTCTTTGTCTCTTGTCTCATATGATAAACTCATTGACTCCCATGGGTTCCATCATCATCTCTATGCAGATGATTCTTGAGTCTATATATCCAGGCCTAATCACTTTCTTATATCACTAACTGCTTCTTGGACATCTCTAACTATATGTCTAATAGGCATCAAACTCAACGTGTCCAAAACATCCAGGCAATAAACATTTATTAAGCATCGGCTACTGTGCTAAACAGAATACATGATTTTTTCTTCTTCTAGCTTCACTTCAGTCATCCAAGCTCACCCTTCCTCAGCTCTTCTCTTGTTCTCATTCCAAATGGACAATGTTTCTAAGTCTTGTTGTTTCTACCTTCACAACATCTCTTGTATATGTCCTTTTCTCTCTCAACACAGGCACCACACTGG
>CM053628.1:48498935-48515156 GCA_028646595.1 Phalanger gymnotis | reverse complement strand
GGGAACAGGGCAACCAGAGTGTACGCCCTGTTGGAATGGGGGGGGGAGGAAATGGAGAGAAAATTTGTAATTCAAACGCCTGTGAAAATCAATGCTGAAAACCAAACACATTAAAAAAAATAAAAAAATATTAAAAAAAATGACATAATGAGATCTGTTTGGATCCAAGGCAAACCGTTCAACACCACAGTAATACAAATTTGTGTTCCAACCACTGATGCCAAAGAGGCCAAAACTCATCAGTTCTATGAAGACATATAACATGTTCTAGAAATAACACCCCAAAAGATGTCACATGCATCATAGGGGATTGGCATGTAAAGTAGGAAATCAAAAGGTGATTGGAATAACAGGCAAGGTTGGCTTTGGAGGACAAAATGAAGCAGGATGGAGACTGATAGAGTCTGGTCAAGACAACTTGCTGGCTATAGCGAACATGCTTTTTCAATAACCCAAAAGATAATTCTACGTGTGGATATCACGTGGTGAATATCGAAATCAGATTGATTCTATACTTTGCACCCAAAGGTGAAGTTCTATATAGACAGATCAAACAAGCTCTGGAGCTGATTGTAATTCAGATCATGAGCTTCTTATTGCAAAATTCAGACTTAAATTGAAGAAAGTAGGGGAAAGGACTGTATAGGTATGACCTAAAGAACATACTTTACGAACATGAAATGGAAGTGACAAATAGATTTAAGGGATTAGATGTGGTAGAGAGAGTGCCTGAAAAACTATAAGCAGAGGTTTGCAATATTATCTAGGAGGCAGCAACAAAAAGCAATCTTAAGAAAGCAAGAAAGCAAAATGGTTGTTTGGTGAGGCTTTACAAATAGCTGAGGAAAGAAGGAAAGCAAAAGTTAAAGGAGAAAGGGAAAGCTATAACCAACTGAATGTAGAATTCCAGAGAATAGCAGGGAGAGATAAGGAGGTTTTCTTAAATGAGCAATGCAAAGAAATAGAAGAGATCAATAGAATGGGAAAGACAAAAGATCTCTTCAAGAAAATTAGAGATATCAAGGGACCATTCCTTACAAAAATGAGCATGATAAAAGGCAAAAATGGTAGGGATTTAACAAAAACAGAAAAGATGAAGAAAAGGGACAAAAATACACAAAAGAAAAAATAAAAGAAAGATCTTAACATCACTGATAACCAAGATGGTGTGGTTACTGATCTAGAGCCAGACATTCTGGAGAATGAAGTCAAGTGGGCCTTAGGAAGCACTGCAAACAGTAAGTCTAGGGGAGGTGATGGGATTCCAGCTGAGCGTGGTTTTAAATAAAACCAAGAAAGATGACGCTGTTAAAATGCTGCGCTCAATATGTCAGCAAATTTGGAAAACTCAACAATGGCCACTGGATTGGAAAGGATCTTTTTATGTCCCAATCCTAAAGAAAGGCAATGCCAAGAAATGTTGAAATTACCTAACAATTGCACTTATTTCACATGCCAGCAAGGTCATGCTTAAAATTCTGCAAGTGTGGCTTCAGCAACATGTGAACCAAGAATCCACAGAAGAACAGGCTGGTTTTCAAAGAAGTAGAAGAAGTAGGGACCAAATTGCCAATATTTGCTGGATTATGGAGAAAGTCAGGGAGCTCCAGAAAAAAAAAAAAAAACATCTACTTCTGCTTTATTGACTACACTAAAACCTTTTTGTGCAACACGAGAAAATATGCAAAGTCCTCAAAGAGATGGGAGTACCAGATCATCTTACTTGTCCCCTGAGAAACCTGTATGCAGACCAAGAAGCAACAGTTAGAACCGAACTTGGAACAACTGACTGGTTTAAGATTGGAAAAGGAGTATGACAAGGCTGCATGTTGTCACCCTATTTATTTAACTTATATGCAGAGTACATGATGTGAAGTGCCAGACTGCATGAATCAAAAGCTGGAATTAAGGTTGCTGGGAAAAATGTTAACAACCTCAGATATGCAGATATTGATGGCAGAAAGTGAGGAGGAATTAAGAAGCCTCTTGATGAGGGTGAAAGAGGAGAGTATAAAAGCTGGCTTGAAGTTTAACATCAAAAAAGACTAAGATCTTGGCAACTGGTCTTGTCATTTCTGGGCAAATAGAGGAGGAAAAATGTAAGCAATGTTAACTTTTATATTCTTAACTTCAAAGATCACTGCAGATGGTGACTGCAGCCATGAAGTTAAAAGATGCTTCCTCCTTGGAAGGAAAGCTATGGCAAATTTGGGCAGCATACTAAAAAGAAGAGATGTAACCTTTCCAATAAAAGTTTGTGTAGTCAAAGCTATAGTTTTTTCAGTGGCAATGTATGGCTGTGAGAGTCGGAAAGCTGAGCACCACAAAATCGATACTCTAATTATGGCGCTGGAGAAGACTTTTGAGAGTCTCTTGGACAGCAAAGAGGTCAAATCAACCAATACTTAAAGAAATTAACTCATACTATTCACTGGAAGGTCAAATACTGAAACTGAAGCTTACATACTTTTGCCACGTAATGAGAAGATGGGAACTCATTGGAAAAGACCTTGCTGTTGGCAAAGATTGAAGGCAAAAGGAAAAGGGGACAGTAGAGGATGAAAGGGATAGATAGTATCATGGAAACGACAAACATGAACTTGGACAGATTTCAAGAGATGGTGAAGGATAGAAGGGCCTGGTGTGCTGTGGTCCATGGGGTCATAAAGAGCCAGACATGACTGAATGACTGAACGACAACAAACTCCTTTTGGCCCTGACCATAAGCAAGCATAAATATCCAAGCAATAAATGATAAACTGATGGGCACAGGCCATTTAGGGCTACTTGTGCTCTATATGTTTTTTTTTCATCCTCTTAATGAGAAGCATATTTGATTCAGGAACAGTATTAATTGAGCTTAAGAGTATATAGGTAGGCTAAAGTGACAGGCCATCCCAGAATTCATTACTTGGTAGATCTAGATGAGTTTTTTAAAAAAAAGTCTGGAAGATAGGAAGAGAAGGGGCTGGAGGGTGGGAGAGAATTTGAAACTCAATTGGAACAAATGTTTTAAATATGAATGTTAAAAATAAGTAGTAAGTGGTCAGGATTCTGCAAATTGAATAGTGGTAGGTCCAATACATTGGAAAATGTGAGCAAATGAGTTAAATTTCAACCTACTAGATTCTTTGCTCATTTTCTTTCAACCAACACTTATTAATTCCCAATTATGTTCCATGCCTTGTGCTAGGCAGTAGAAGCAAGACCTGTTGAAATTGGCAGGCAAATTGCAAAGGGTGAAGAGAGATAGAACAGAGAAAACACAAAGGTGTGTGGATGGTGGTGAGTCCCCATGATTATCTGGGAGGAGGACTTTTCACTGATGCCATCTCAGAGGGTGACCTTCCCCTGCCCATTCTCCCCAAGTAGTCATAGTCCTGGGTACTGGTCATAATGTAGAATCATGTTTTCTGTAAAGGAAAGGGCATAAAACAGTGTTTGGAGTCAGAAGACCTGGCTTCAAATTGTGATTCTGTTACTAGTGGTATGACCCTGGGCAAGTCACTTCTCTCTACTCTGAATATTTGTATTCTCAGCTATAAAGTGAGGGGTTGCAGTGACCCCAATGCTATTAAGTGAGACAATGTAAATGTCAGCTACTATTTTATTATTGTTACTAGTATGATTGAAAATTTAATTGAGGGGCAGCTAGGTGGCACAGTGAGTAGAGCACTGACCCTGGAGTCAGGAGGACCTGAGTTCAAATCTGGCCCTTGACATGTACTAGCTGTATGACCTTGGGCAAGTCACTTAACCCCAGTTGCCTTGCCTTCCCCCTTAAAAAAACTCCCAAAAATCTAATTGAAAGGAAAAAAGAAGACTTATCTGTATAGAAATGTTCTTTTCTATAGTATTCATGATAGCAAAATATTAGAAACAACCTATGTGTCCAATGATTGGGTGATCGGGGGATAGCTGGGCAAATTGTAGTTGGCAACTGGAATGGAATGCCATTATACATTATTGAAGAAGACATTACAAATAAGCATATTGTCAAGTTTGTGCCATACCTTGTTAGGTGCTGGTACAAAGTTGAAAATTTTGCCCTCAAGGAACTTATGCTGTCTTTGGAGAGACCACATGTGTAGCGCCCATATATACATGCTAATATATGTATATATATATATATATGCATATATATATATAATATATTTTTACATGCAATTGGGAAAAAATAAAATATTAAAAAACCCAAAATACATGCAAAAGTAAAAATGATGTCATTTGAGGGAGTGTCACCATTACCTGGAGCAATCGGGGAAGGCCTCATGTGGGAGGTGATCCTTGAGTGAGCTTTGAAGGAAGCTAGGGATTCTGGGAGGTAGAGGGGAGGAGGGAGGCCATTCTGTACTTGAGAAGGCCCAAGGACAGGAGGTAGGTCACTGTGTCCAAGTCATAGCAGGTCATCCAGTTTGACTGGATTTTGGGGGGTATTAAGGGCCATATACTTAGCCCCAAGAATTAATAAGAGGGACCTTAGAGGCCCTCTAATTCAACTTCTTCCTTTTGTAGGTGAGGAAACTGAGGCTGAGAGCAGTTAAGTGACTTGCCCAAAGTCACTTATAGAAGCATAGAAATATAGGCAAAGGGTCTACAGAGGCCATTTAGTCTTACCCTCTCATTTTGGCTATCATCTCTTTCCCTCTAGTCTAAACCCCTCCTTCCCCTCTTATTCCCTTTTGGCAGCAGCTAGGTGGCACAGTGGACCTGGAGCCTGGGCCTGGAGTCAGGAGGACCTGAGTTCAAATCTGGCCTTAGACACTTACTAGCTGTATGCCCTTTGGCAAGTCACTTAACCCCTCACAGTCTCAGTTTCCTCATCTGTAAAATGGGGATAACAACAGTATTTACCTCCTAGGTAGGACTGAACTAGATGGTCTTTGGGGTCCATTCTACCTCTATATCTATGATCCTATGATTCCTCAAAATAAACAGGGATTTTAGAAAGAGCATTGGGTTTAGGGAAAAGACAATGACTTCTCTGGGACATAAGGAGTTTGAGATTGCTGTGGGACATCCAGGCTGAAACATCCAATGAGATGATGTGGGGCTAGAACTCAAGAGAGAGTCTGCAGCTGGATGTAAAGATCTGAAAGTCATCAGGGTCAAGCCATAGGTCAAGATGACTGGAAATGGCCCAGGATGCAGTGGGAGACCTTCGCCTTTTTAAGCTAAGATCTTTCCCAGGTCTCAGTTTGTCTGAGGCAACACCCATTCAGTGATTAAAGGCTAGGTAAGAACTAAGGCAAAAGATGGCCTACTTTGACTTCACACACATGTACACACACACAAACCAAACCTCCCCCCACTCTCACCTCAGGTACCACTGTGTATTTATTTCTTATTTATCCATTTTTTTCTTATCCATGAAGGTAAATTCCCTGAAGAAAAGCCCTGGCACGTGGGATTTTATAAGCCTATGGAGCTCTGAGTTAAGGAATCTTGTCTACCAATTCAGGTTGGCACTTTCTTTGTAACTTCCAACCTTAGAGAACTGCCTGAGACATAGAGGTTAGTGATTTACCCAAGCTAGTTTGTGTTGGGGTGGTGGTGGCAGCATTGAAGGCGGTGGTGGCGGCGGTGGTGGTGGTGGACTCAAACCCAGGTCATCCAGATTCTGAGGCTTGCCATCTATCCACTAAGCCAAGCCACTTTGCATGCTCTGTGCCTGGAACATAATAAGTGTATAATAAATCATGAGATAATAGATTTAGGAATGGAAGGGACCTCAGTGGCTTCTTTTCCCCACCCCCATTTTATAGATGAAGAAATCATGGAACGGAATGTTTAATTGACTTGCCCAGGGTCACACAACTAGTATGTGTTTGAGGCAGGATTTGAACCCAGACCCTTATGACTTCAAGTTCGATACCAAAGGTGCAGTTCATGCAGAAACACATATTCATGTATCCACTATCCATGTCATTCTGGCACTCATCATTTATTGATTGACAAAATCAGCAATAGACTTGGAATGGTTGGCAATCCTTGAATGATTGAGTGATCATCTTGGGATTTGGATGCTACAAATTAGCTTATTTTGCTCTACCTTTCTCTCATTCAATCAGCTTTTAATCCCCTGTGATGAGAACCAGCATGGCTAGTAGGGGGCCAGTCTGAGAGTCAGGTTGTAAATTGCAAGTAAACTCTGGATCTGCATGGATCCCCATGTGAAAATACATATCAGGGACAAAAACAATGATTCTTGCAACAGCAAAATCAGCCGACTGAATCTTGACTATTTCTTCCACCTTGGCTATGTGGAAAAGGGTTTATGACTCTCAGGCCTTGCTGCTAAACTGTCCAGCCAGCTCAAAGCTGCTCTGTGGAATCCAAACCAGCCTGGAGCTGCTTGGATTTTTCCAAACATGTGAACCATTCTTCCCAACTGAGGCCACAGATGCTTCCCTTTCTGGAGAGAGAGGATGCTTTCCACAGGCAGAGTCTTTTAGCCCAAGCCTGGAGTGTGTGCAAATGTTCCAAGCTGTGCATCACATGGGGTCCCATTGGGCCAGAGGGAGATTAGGAGAAGCTGCAATGGGGCCCTGTGGAGCCCACACACCATTCAGAGTGCTGGCCTGGGAGTCAGAAGACTTGAGACCCTTTACACCATGAGCTCCTTGAGGGCAGGAACCGTTATTTGCCCTTCTTTGTATCTCCAGGCTTAGCACACAGCCTGATACATGGTAGTCACTTAATAAATGCTTTCTGGGGCATCTAGGTGGTACAGTGAGTAGAGCACAGGCCCTGGAGTCAGGAGGACCTGAGTTCAAATCTCAGACACTTGACACACTAGCTGTGTGACTTTGGGCAGGTCACTTAACCCAAATTGCTCTGCCATCCCCACTCCAAAAAAAGGAAAAAAAATAAATGCTTGCTGATTTACTGGCCAGCTTTGAATTCTGGCTCTGCTATCACTTACTGCTTGTGTGACTTTGGACAAATTATTTAACCTCTCTGATCCTCCTCTAAAAACCCTTGAGACATTTGTACTAAGGGTTACTAAGGTCCCTTCTGTGACTCAATCCTCTGATCCTGCTTGAGGCTAGGCAGGGTGACAAAATGAATAGAGGCACATGCCAGGGAACAGAGCTGGATTCTAGTCCTATCTGTTACTAACAAGCATGGTAGCGTGTCAAGGGCACTGGCTTCTGAGCCCAAAGAGCTGGCTCGGAATCATGGCACTGCCACATGCTAGCTGTATGACCTTAAACCCAAGGATTCAACCTTTGGGACTCTCCGTAAAATGGGAGGAGGCTATGGAGATTTGGACTAGATATTCTCTGAGGTCCTTTTCAGCTCTGGGGCTGTCTATGTCTCTAGGTCAACGTGGGGTAGGTAGGATGGCTTCCAAAGAACAATTCAGAAACCTGGAAAGCAATGAATGATTGCCTCCCTGCCATGAGGGTGTCCAGGACTGTACTAGGCCCTATGGGTGAAAGAAACAGATAAAAAGATAGTATTCCTACCCATCAAAAGGAATCTAATCAGTTTGGGAAGGTGTAATGGCAACCATACTGGCATACCCAGGATGGCTCCTCGTGCAGGTTCTTAGATCTGCTTTACTAAGGAAAGACAGCTGTTTCAGGGGTCAACAGTCTTTTTTAATTAAACATAAAGAGTACACAAAAGAGAAGTGAAGACCAGCAGACAGGGCTCTACTGCCTGAATCAAAGCTTTACATCCACCACTGAATGGAGAGAGCCTTTACCTCCAAGGAGTCGGGGAGTTCTGAACATACGGCTACTCTGAGTCTAGACAGGGAATCACAACATCTTTCTCATAAGCGAGCCCCCAAAGCAAAAACTCACCTCTCAGAATATATACTCTTTAGGCTCAGTGCCTAATTAGAAATTAACAAACGGTGTGTAAACCTTCCTACAAGCAAACTTCTCTTAATGAGCTCCACATGAGGCCTATTGATGGGTGAGGAAGATCTTATTCCCTTGAATTGACCTTACAGAAGGTAAGACACATAAAAGATAACACTGCCAGGAAGTATGAAGTTAAATGCCAAAGGAGTGGCAGAGACCCAAATTAGAAAGAACTTTGGATTTGGATCCTGAAGTCCTGGATTCAAATCCTGATTATTTTTGTTGCCTATGTGATCTTGGGTGAATAATTTTTCTTTTCCTTTGTAAAATGGAGGGGGGCGCAGTGTTGACTATATGTTCCCTGCAGTCCCTCCCAGCTCTAGATCTAGGATCCTATGTGTGATTTGGGGCAAGTGACCTTCTCTCTGTGGGCCTCAATTACCTCTATGTAAACTGAGGAGCTCAGACTAACTAGCCTCTGAGTGCCCTTCCAGCTCTAGATTTAAAATCCTGTATGTAACCTTGGGCAAGTCACCTCTCTTCCCTAATCCTCAGCTTCCTCCCCTGAAAAATGAGAGAGTTGGATTATGTAGTCTCTGAGGTCCCTTCCAGCCCAAGATCTAGGGTTCTCTGATTTACAATCCTTCTGTATGACTTGCCCACAAAAGGTAAGGGAAGTTGGCCAAAATGAGAGGAGTGGCCCCAAAGGGGTGAATTACACATTGTGCACCAAGATAGCTCCAAAGTCTACCTGGCACCTCTTGCTCTGTGATGTCATCACTCTTTCCCCTCTGCCTTCCCAGAAGCTCAGTGTTAGAAAGGACCATAGAGGCCATCCAACTTGTAGCCTTTGCCTGATGGGAGGCTTCTATGAATGTGGCCTAAGATAGCAATAGTTTTTTCAGATGTGTCACATTACTGACTTGTCCATTGAAATCTCCATGTCTAGTCTTTGCTTGGATGGTTGAGCTTTTGAACCTAAGCTCAAGAAACAGGGGAAGAAGGGAGTGGGGAATGTGTCTTCCACATGGAGTCAGGCTCACCCACCTGGGGAGACTCTGAACCATGGGCCCTGACCACACAATTCCTAACTCTCTGAGGCTAAAAATAGGACAAGGGCTGCATTTCTCAGGTGGGCCAGAAAGCTTGTAGTTTTGTGAATATGCGTGCGCTCACCAGTGTGTGTGTGTGTGTGTGTGTGTGTGCCCTGCCACTGGAGAGGGGTGAGGTGGCTTCTAAGCTGGGACTGGAGGTGGCAGGGCTGGGTGGAGCTGAGATGGAGTTGACCAGGTCTAAGGTCTGCACCCTGGCTTGATTTAAACCAGAGAAGTGTTCATTCAATTTTTTTGTTGTTTTCTTTTATGGGAAGGGAAGGTGACTTGTTGAAGTCATGTCAGCTGCTCAGTCACACCTAGGCCTATGGTATAAAGTGGCTTGTCTTCACATTTGGCTGGGCAGATCAGAGGCTCTGGGCTGTGGTTTGGGGTACATCTGGTCTAAGCTATTGCAGCAGACTAGGCATTCTTCCTCTCTGAGAATAGAGGGACTGGACTCTGAGGCTCCACATTCCACTGGCAAATGGAAAACGCGTCCTGTTGGGGCTTCAGGCTATCGGAAGCTGGCCACCACCAAGACTGGGCAGGCAAGTAGGTTGAGGATTCCAAGAGGGGAGAGAATGGAACCCACCGGAAGGAGGGGATCAAAATGTAGTGGAGAGCCAGAGGAAGTATCCTAGTGTGGGAGGAAGGGTTGCAATGGGGTGGAATGGATTGTAAAGGAGGGGATGAGATCCCTAGAGTTTATAATACTCCCCTAGGAGTATGGGCCTCCAAGAGGCCAGGCCAGGGGGCAGAGTGTTTAGATACTCAGGTCAAAGTTGTTCCCTCTGACCTCCTAAAGAAAGAGCCCTGCACAGGCCTCTGAGTTCATATTCCATTGTCTGGTTCCAGGGCCCTATGCTTGTCATTTAAATACCAAGAATACACAATCCTAGATCCTAGAACTTAGAGCTGGATAGACTATCAGAGTTAGAAAGGGCCTTGGAACGTTTGATGTCCGAGCTGGAAAGGACCTTAGAAGATAGAATGTTCTTAGAACTTAGAAATCATCTTTTCAAACCTTTTCACTTCACAGAAGAGGAAATTATGGCCTAGAGTTGAAAATGACCTGCCAGCTGGCAGGAAGGAAGCTGGCCTGGGGGTTCCAAGGGTGGGGGGGGTGGGGTAGGGTCAGAAAGTGGCAGGAGCAAGAGGGAGTATCTCACTGTAGACGTACAGAAGGGAGTTACCTCTTAGAGTTGCCTGTGCCCTACCCCGCAAGAAGCCAGGCCAGGGGTTGAGCTCTAGGTACTCCAGCCAAACTTGTTTCCTTTGACCTAATATAGGTCTCTGGCCAGGCTTCTGGGTACACGCTCCATCGTCTTGCTGTGTGGCTCAGGTAACTTAGGGGGAGTGAAAATTCCTGTCATTTAAAAACAAAGAATATACAATTCTAGATCTTAGAATTTATAGTTTAGAACAGAGGGCACCAGCTCTGTAAGAGACCTTAGAACATAGAAATCAGAGCTAAAAGCAGTGGGAAAGCAACAAACATCAGAGCTTATAATGTTACAGGGAGGACCCATAGAATGTAGAATAGGCAGAGCTGAATGGGTCCTCGGACCTTAGATTCTAAGGGGCTTTACAATATAGAATGTCAGAGTTGGAACCTAAAAATGCACATTGTCAGGGCTGGTGGTTGAGGAGAGAGGGAGTAATTTAGAACAGAAAATGTCAGAATTGGGAGGGGCCCAAGAAGAGAGAATGTCAGAGCTGGGAGGACCCTTAGATCAGGGAATGTCAGCGTTTGGAGGGGCCCAAGAAGATAGAATGTCAGAGCTGGGAGGGCCCTTAGATCAGGGAATGTCAGAGCTGAGAGGGCCCTTAGAACAGGGAATGTCAGAGCTGGGAGGGCCCTTAGATCAGGGAATGTCAGAGCTGGGAGGGACCTTAGAATATTGGATCATAGTATAACACCACCCTCTGACTTCAGTGCCCCAACTTTCACTTCTTCTCAGTGGTTGGGGTCCCCAGAGGGCAGTTGTTGCCACTGTTCTCTTAGAGTTCTATTGGCTAACCCTGAAGGGCCAGATTTTCTAGTACTGTTGCTCACAAGCTCCTACTGGTATCCTCTCCATTAACGGGAGGTATTTTTAGCAAAGGTATTTCCTAAGACAGTAGAGTATGAACAACTGGCACAAAATATGCTGCAATACCAGGGGTGTCCTTTTATCCTGCACATCCAAGTTTCCTTGGGAGAGTGTACTCAAAGTTAAGGACAAAGTTAGTGGGACACACATATAAACAACACATGTGGCAAAGGGGTATCTCACTTCTCCTAGTAACTGGAAGTCTTTTTCTCCCAAGGTTCCCTCAGTGCTAGGTTCCAAGAGTAAGTACCTTCATAGGGTCCCTAGCCAGCCCTTCAGGAAGTGTCCTTAATTAACTATCTCTCCACAATCCTTATGGTCAGCTAGGTGGCGTTGCAGTGGATAGAGTGCTGGGCCTGGAGTCTCAAAGATTTGTGTTGCTGAGTTCAAATGTGACCTTAGAAACTTACTATCTGTGTGACCCTGAGCAAATCACTTCTCCCTGTTTGCCTCAGTTTCCTCATTTGTAAAATGAGCTGGAGAAGGAAATGGCAAACCAATTCTGTACCTCTGCCAAGAAAACCCCCAATGGGGTCACAAAGAGTCAGATGTGACTGAAAAATGACTAAACAACAACTACCACATCCTTCTGCAGGTGCTTCCTCTGCTGTTAACTACTGATGTGTCACTGGCCACTGCTACTGGCTCTGGGGGACGTTGCTACTGTATCTGGTTGCTGGTGATACTTCAGATGGCTCCAATAGATCTCCCAAACCCAAGAAGGCAGCTGGAGGAGTGGCAGGAGAAGGAGGGAAAGGAAAAGGAGAAGGAGAGGAGAGAGAGAGAGGGGGGGGAGGGAGAGAGAGAGAGAGAGAGAGAGAGAGAGAGAGAGAGAGAGAAACAGAGAGACAGAGACAGAGACAGAGTTCTTCCTCTTTGCAAATAATTCTCTTTCTGGGACTTGGCTGGAGCTCCTGAACTGTTAGAGTAGCCTGCTGCTGGAATACATAATTCCAACCTGGCTTGCTGCTGTATATTACAGAAACCCAGAGATTTGCCTGATTCTTTCAACAAGCTGTTTCCTATGGGGTATTTATCTGTCTTTATCCAATTGTTCAATCACTTTGTTCCTTTCAAATTGATTAAGGGTTTGTTTATATATAATCTACCCCCCTTATTTTACAAAGGGAGAAACAGGCCTAGGGAGGAGTGACTTTATCAGGTCCCACAGAGGCTCCTAGATCTGGGGCAGGAAAGGCCTTCAGAGGCCATCCGGTCTAACCTCCTCATTTTTCAGATGATGAAACAGAATCCCAGATCAGAGAAATGCCTCACTGTCAAGATTGGGAAAAGAGCTGAGAGTGTTATTCTAAATGGGGATAGGGTAGTTCCAGTGCAAGAGGGGCAGAGAAGTTTGTTCTCTATCTCGCAGAAGCCAGACCAGTGGGCCTCATCCTCCTGGGCCTCTTGGCATCATTTGACATTATTGATGGCCTTCGGATCCTGGATACTCTCCTCTCTGGTTTTCATGACATTGTTCTATCTTGTAAATGACTACTCCCTTTCAGCCGTCAGCCTTGTCTCCTTACTATGGGTATGCCCAAAGACTCTGTCTTGGGCCCTCTTCTCTGCTCTTTCTATGCTCTCTCTTTTGGTAAACTTCTTAATTCTCTTGCATTCAATGATCATTTCTCTGAAGATAATTCCCAGATCTATAAATCTGGGATTTATAATTGGGATCTCTCCTGAACCATGACCCATTGGCCATATCTGACTGGATGTCCCATGGGCATGGCCAATTCAACATGTCTAAGGCTTAATTCATTATCTTTCCCCCACCCCAATCCATCCCTCTTCCAAACCTCCTTGGTTTTCTGAGGGCAACACCATCCTTCGAGTCTCCCAGGTTCACAACCTTGGCATTATCCTCAGCTCTTTCCCGACATCCCCCATCCCATACCTAATCAGTTTCCTAATCTTGTCCTTTCCACCTCCACAGCATGTCTCTCATTATTCCCTTTCTGTCCATTCACATGGCCAGCACCCTGGCTTATGTTCTCATCACCTTTCTCTTTGACTACTGCAATGGCCTCAGAATTGATTTCCCCTGCCTCCAGTGTCTCTATTTGCTGTACAATTACCAAAGAGATTTCTCTAAAGCAGTGCTTCTTGAACTGTGGGTCAAGACCCCATGTAGGATCATGTAACTGAATGTGGGGGTTGCGAAAATTTTGGCAACGGTAAAAGGTTTCTGAATGTGTAACAACCAAAAATTAATTCAAAATCAAATGCATAATGATCCAAGGTGTTTCTGGCAGGGCTTGCCCATCTTGTATTGCACGACTTTACTGCAGCTTTGGTTCTGAACACAAAGCATGCGCACTTTGCACTGCACATGCCGGCACGTCACCCAATGCCTAGGAACACTGCCAGAAACACCTCGGCTCAGATTCGAGACTGTCTTATGTTATGAATTGTAGTATTTTACTGCAATAGTTTAATTACAGAAAGTAAAGTCTTTTAATATTTTTCTACCATTATTCCTCAGTGTAAGTATCAAATTATTATATCTTCAGACTGTATTCTGTTAGAATGTTTGATTTTTAAAAGTTCTATTATCTCCTTCTTTTATAGAAAAAGAAGTGTTTAATTGCAGCAAGTAAAGACAAAAGCCCTTTAATAATATTTCTCCACCATCACCATGTACATAAGTGTCAACACCAAATTTTAAATCAAGCACAAACAAATGTAATTTCATAAACTAAAGCTAGTATTTATTTCAGAAATTATTAGCAATATTTATTGATATTTTAGGACAAAAATATTTTTTGGTTATGAATCTGTGGCTAAATTTAGACAGAAGAGGTAAAGGTACTGACGTCCATGTGGCAAAGTCTTCGCTAGTGGGTTGTCATACGCCTAAATTGAAAAGAAAAAGAAAATATGTCAAATCATTTTTGCAATATGGATTTACTTCTGGTAATGATGATGATGATGTGGAAAAACATCTTTGCTTAATTTTTAATGAAGTTTTAGCTGCAGAGAGCATGAAACCAGTCAAACTAAAACGACATCTTACCACCAAGCATGCAAAATACTGCAATAAACCAAAGGAATATTTTGAATGACTTTTAAAATCTTCAAATAGGGGGGCAGAGCCAAGATGGTGGCTGGAAAGCAGGGACTTGCTTAAGCTCTCCCCCAAATCCCTCCAAACACTTGTAAAAATGGCTCTGAACAAATTCTAGAGCTGCGGAACCCATGAAATAGCAGAGGGAAACAGGTCTCCAGCCCAGGAGAGCCTGGATGGTCTCTGGGAAGGGTCTATCACATGGTGCTGGGAGCAGAACACAGTCCAGTGTGGGTCACACCAAGACAGACCAAACCTGGAATCAGCCAGCCAGAACAGGCCTTGGGGTCATGAATCAGTGAGCTGTGCCAGTTACTAGACGTCTCGATCCACAAACACCAAAGAGCAGGTTAGAGGGAAACTGTGGAATTGAGTTCAGAGTGGTCTAATCACCAGTCCTGGAGGTGGTGCAGAGGTGGCAGTGGAAGCAGCAGGATACTCCTGAGGCTGCTTCTAGAGCTACACTGTCAGCTGCTTCCCAAGTCCCTGGTTCACACAGTGGGAGGAATGTAGCAGCACATCAGAGCAGGAGTGCAAGGAGAGCTTTGTGGGAACAAAGGCAGGTTCTCATGCTGTGCCCTGCTTGGATCTGTATTGCGGTCCTAGTTGGTGGTTCTTGGGGGAGGAGGAACGCTGCTGGGACAGAGCCTGGGGCGACAGTGGAGTAGAAGTATCTCTAAAAACAGCAGCACTTGGACTCTAAAGCTTGGGACAAAGTACTCTCTACTTTACAAGCAATCATATCCTGAGAAAAAGGTCAAGGATCAAGTAGTTGGCTGGGAACATGAACAGGCAGTAAAAACGAACTCAGACTCAAACTCAAACTCTAGATTCCTTTTTTGGTGACAAAGAAGATCTAAACATACAGCCAGAAGAAGTCAACAAAGTCAAAGAGCCTACATCAAAAGCCTCCAAGAAAAATATGAATTGGTCTCAGGCCATGGAAGAGCTCAAAAAGGATTTGGAGAAGCAAATAAGAGAAGTGGAGGAAAAATTGGGACAAGAAATGAGAGTGATGTAAGACAACCATGAAAAAGAAGTCAATGCCTTGCTAAAGGAGACTCAAAAAATACTGAAGAAAATAACACTTTAAGAACAGACTAATCCAGATGTCAAAAGAGCTCCAAAAAGCCAATGAGGAGAAGAATGCCTTGAAAGATAGAATTAGCCAAATGGAAAAGGAGGTCCAAAAGACTGATGAAGAAAATAACACCTTAAAAATTAGATTGGAGCAAGTGGAAGCTAGTGACTTGATGAGAAATCAAGATATTACAAAACAGAACCAAAGGAATGAAAAAATGGAAGACAATGTGAAATATCTCATTGGAAAAACCGCTGACCTGGAGAATAGATCCAAGAGAGATAATTTAAAAATTATTGGACTACCTGAAAGCCATGATTAAAAAAAAACAGCCTGGACATCATCTTTCAAGAAATTATCAAGGAAAACTGCCTTGATATTCTAGAACCATAGGGTAAAATAGAAGTTGAAAGAATGCACCAATCACCTCTTGAAAAAGATCCCAAAAAAGAAAACTCCCAGGAATATTGTCACCCAATTCCAGAGTTTCCAGGTGAAGGAGAAAATACTGCAAGCAGCCATAAAGAAATAATTTGAATATTGTGGAAACAATCAGAATAGCACAAGATCTAGCAGCTTTTACATTAAGGGATCAAAGGGCTTGGAATATGGTATTCCAGAGGTCAATGGACCTAGGATTAAAACGAAGAATCACCTACCCAGCAAAACTGAACATCATATTCCAAGGCAAAATATGGATTTTCAATAAAATAGAGGAGTTTCAAGCTTTCTCAATGAAAAGACCAGAGCTGAATAGAAAATATGAATTTCAAATACAAGAATCAAGAGAAGTATGAAAAGGTAAACAAGAAAGAGAATTCATAAGGGACTTACTAAAGTTGAACTGTTATGCTTACATTCCTACATGGAAAGATGATGTGTGTAATTCAGGAGATCTTTATCAGTATTAGGGGAGTTGAAGGGAATATAGACAGAGGCACAGGATGAGTTGAATATGAAGGGATGATATCTAAAAAAATGAAATAAATTTAAGGGGTGAGAGAGGAATATATTGAGAGAGGGAGAAAGGGAGATATAGAATGGGGTAAATTATCTCACATAAAAG
>CM053628.1:48483928-48498435 GCA_028646595.1 Phalanger gymnotis | reverse complement strand
CTCTGCCACTTTGTGGGTTCTGCAGCTCTAGAATTGGTTCAGAGCCATTGTTTTATAGGTTTTTGGAGGAACTTGGTGGGGAGCTCACGCCAGTCACTGCTTCCCAGCCGCCATCTTCGCCAATGGAGTTTATTAAATAGGTAGGGAGGCATGGGACATGTCAGATGTGTGCTTTTGAAGATCATCTATGATACCTGAGTTGTGGATGGACTGGAGTCCTTCCTCTCCTCCTGCCCACCAAGAAGGTGGTTTGGGAGGGCAAAACTCTGAGGAAAAGCAGTGAGGATAGAAGATGGTGTATGGCAGAGGCATCCCCTGGAAGATATTACCAAACAGCTTTGAGCCATCACCAGTCGTCCTGACCTATGTCTTACTGATGACTCTGGAGGCGAGAGTGAGGCTGGTGACTCTGTACAGTCCTGCCTCACTTAAATCCAATTCACTTGCAAGTCAAGACATCCTCCTCCTGACATCATTAGTCCTCTTCAAGAATGAAGGACCACCAACAACAACCAAATGACCCTCCACCTGAAACTCAAGGACTGGTTTCTTTCCCTGTCTTACGTAAGAAAACTTCTAGGCCTGGGGAAACTATTCCTGCTTCTCCTGACCCAGTCTCTGTACTGGTCCCCTCGCCAGGGCATTCAATCCCTAAAATGCCCCTCTGCTCTTTTACTCTGGTCCTCTTGCCCAATCCATGGGCTCCAGGCCTCCAGAAAGTTTGAGACACTGGAGAGGGCAAAACTTTTAGAGGAAAGAAAAGGTTCCTGGGAGTGGGGATGGAAAGGTGTCTCCTCTCTCACTGATTTCTTTGCAGATAAATCTCTGGATCATTGGTCTCCCATCCTCTTTGGGTGGTGAGACTCCCTGCAGTCCACAAATTAAAACTCACATCTCTTTGGGCTGGGTCAGACCTCCCTCCCTACCTCTACTTTCAGCATGCTGTCCCTGGCTCAATCTGGTCATAGCTCAACCCCCACACCACGACTAGGCCCTTCTACTTGCTTTCTTCCTTAAAGAAATACTGATCAAAAAGTCACTTGTCAGCCTGGCCCTTTAAATTTCCTGCCTTGGTGTGAATTTGCCACCTTTGAGTAATTTTCAGCCTTAGGGCAAAGGTTAATTAATTTCTCTTGATAAGTTTTTTATTCTGGAACTGGTTTTGACACATCATTGTTCTTCCTCTGATCAAAATGACCTTCCTTCATCTGATGGTGGCTTTATGTGTCAGTGACTGGTATTTTCTTCTCTCCCCAGAAATGTCCAAATATCTTCCCAAGAAAAAAAGATAAAGAAGGAAGGTGTGTGTTTGAGGAGGGGGGATCATTATCTGATCACCTCCCCTCAAAGCATAGCTCACAGACGGTGGAAAATAGCAACAGAAGTAGGAAGACACTCTTGTCCCAAAACTCATTAAGGAGAGAGGCAGCTGGGGTGGTGAAGAGAGTCTTGGGTTCAAATATAGGTTTTGGTACTTACTAGCTATGTAACCCTGGGCAAGTCACTTCAGCTACACGGGCCTCAGTTTCCTCATGCAAAATATGGGCATAATACTATTTCTAGTTTCTACCTCACATAGTCGGTCTGAGGAAGGAGCTTTATAGACCTTAATACAATTATGATCTCTATCTCATTCATCTCCTTTTTTTTGATGGAGTTCAAATAAAACCAATCTGAGGAAAAGTCACTACCCTAGTATTATCCATTTTGTTTAACAATCTTCAGACTATTGTGTGCAAACCTGGAAACATCTGGAAAGATAAAACAATTGCCTTTTATAATTGAGTAAGACTATTAAATGCATCTTCTGTAGATTCACTCAAAGCATATTTGGGACAGCTCCAGGAACAGACAGGACCATGGTGATGGCATGCACGTCACCCTGTTGCCACATTTTCAATTTCTTCTACTAGGTCTCTATATTTTGAAAGCCTTTAATTTCATGTAGTTTGGGAATTAAGACTATTTGGTATGCCTACATGTATTAAAAAGCATTTGTTTTCCGGATTGTCCAGACATCCTGGAAATTTGGAGCTATGCCAAGAGTTACTTAACTGTGAATGTTTTTTTAATCCAGGAATACCACTAGTAGGCCTGCATCCCAAAGAGATCAAAGAAAGAGAAAAAGGACCCATATGTACACAAATACTTATAGCAGCCCTTTTCGTGGTGACAAAGAACTTTAAGCTAAGGGGACACGCATCAATTGGGGAATGGTTAAACATATTACGGCACATGAATATGACGGAATATTATTGTGCCATAATAAATGGAGAATCAGACGGTTTCAGAGGAAACTGAGAAGATCTCCGAGAATTGATCCAGAGTGAAATGATCAGATCTAGAAGAACAATTTATACAATGACAAGTTTCTAAGGAAAAACAGCTCTGAAAGAACTCTGATCAAGCTCCATAGGACTGAAAATGAAACACCCTGCCCACCTCTTACCAAAGAGGTGATAGACTTGCAATGCAGAATGAATGAGTATGGCAAATGGGGGAAGTTATGGTTGGATTCTGAGTTTTTTGTAAGAATTTTATTATTTCCCTTTTGTTGTTCAATGTGTGGTTGGGGGAGAGAAAGAGGAAGAGAAAATAAAGGCTTGTTAATTGGAAAAAATTATGGATCAATACTATGTTTCAAAGACTGTGGGCAGGGCAGCTAGGTGGTGCAGTAGATAGAGCACTGTTAGGAGGACCTGAGTTCAAATCCAGCCTCAGACACTTACTAGCTGTGTGACCCTGGACAAGTCACTTAACCCTGATTGCCTCCGTCCATTGGGGAGCAATTCTATCTGTAATGTTCCTCCAGTTCTATTTCCTGATTTCTCAAGAATATTTTGGGATTTGTATTTGAGAGATTTGTCCATTCTTTTTTTAAAACAACATTTATTAAGCACCTTTAGTGTGAAAGACACAGTGCTTGGCACCATGCCAAGATATAAAAATCAACATAAACAAACATTCTGCCAAGAGGGCTTGAAGCCTAATATGGGTTTATGTAACACAAAAACCAATGTAAAATAAAGGAAGATGACTTCCATTCTTTCTTGTTCTAAGCCTTGATCAGCTGTCATTCCCACCTTCCCCTAAACATAATTAATATCAGTTTTCAATTAACAAGCCATCGTTTTAATGTTCAGATATTTCAATCACTATTAATTAGTTTTTCATAGAGGATTAACTCAACCCAAATAGAAACCCAAGTCACTTTATTAATACTTCGAAAACAGGGTAAAAATGAGTTTTAAATAATAGGCCATCCCTTTAACGTCCAGGCAATTCAATTGTTATTAATTAGTTCTCCACAAAGAACCCTAACAACCTAAATAGATATGGGAAACCACTTCATTAATAGTTTGAAAACAGGATAACCCCTGAAGGTGATGAATTAATTACTTTTGATTTGCTGAAATTCTATAAAATAGGGGTTAGCTATCCTGATCTTAATTACTTTGTATCCCTAATGTCCCCTCTCCCAATTTGCCTGGGAATCCAGGCTGTCAGTAACTATTTTAGCCATATGTTAGCCACTAACAACCAAGGCCCCCAGACCCCCCGGATGTGTCCAGCTGGGTTTTCTCTTCAGGACACATGAATCTCACTAAGTAGATAATTGAAGTCACAATACTTAGCCACACCATCAAGAACTTTTCCTAGTGGGAAAAGCTTCACATAGTATGAGACTTGGTTTTACTCAAGCCTCTTCCTTTCCAAGGCAGAAAACACGAAACCAAGGAATGGAATGGAATGTTTTTTTTTCTTTCCGATTAAGATGAAAACAAAGATACCCAGCATTGGATCACTTGGCCCTTTCTCTTCTTATCTCTTCCCAGTTCAAAATGTTTTCACCTCTTAATGGCAAGCATCCTCTTAGACCTGCCATTGGATTCTACACATTCAAGCCTCAGTACAATCTTTTTTGTGGCCTTTGCCTTTTTCTGGAAAATTGGTTTTATTTGACTACCATAGCCATGCTGCTTCCAATCCTACTGCCTTTTCCTCTGTGCATACAAGGAATCCTTGCCTTTCTTTTTTTTTAATTAATTTTTTTTAATCCTTGCCTTTCTTGTACTGTGTCACTTTGTACAGAAAGTTCTGTAGGTTTTAGGGATGTTTACCTAAGGGCATCGCTGTGCTTCCAACTGGGCTTCTTTCCTAGGTGAACGCTTGGCCAAAGGTGATGATGAGCCGAAGAAGATAACGGGCTATGAAAGAACATGGCGGAAGACTCGCTTTGTCTCTGTAAAGGATAATGAACATCTGGTACACTATTCTATCAGCTTGTCTCAGGGACCATTCAACTAATATGCTGATAAAGAAGCATCCAAAAATAAGAGTCGCGAGGGTTTGCTGACAGAAAAGAGAGGCTTTATAAGGGCAATTCAGTATCAGGTAATTATCGCTAGGGATAACAGAACATTTGTCTTTAGGGATCCTGGACTTATTTATCAAGTCAGATTATGCAAGGAAATGGTGTAAATTGTGAAACATATCACTGAAGGTTGCAATAATTCAACACCTATTGAACACCTAGGACAGGGCTGTCCAAAATGTGGCCCTCAATGTGATTTATGTGGCCCGCCTACAAGTATAGAAATTTGCATAAATGCTTTAGTAAATGAAGCCCAGTTACCGCAGAGCTCTCACTAAAATAGCAAATCAAAATATGTTGTCTATTGTTTCAATAAAAATCTAAGGTTGGACATCCCTGACTTAGTATTAGTTGAATTCATGTCAATATTATTTGTGCAGTGACTTTCCCTTCCACTCTTGGCTCTGAGAAATTTCATAGACTCTTCCTAGAGATAAATCACCTTCCATGTATCTAATGGTACATACTTGTTGTCAACTTCTGTTGGCTATTGCTTTAGGAAGTGTGGTCTGTTTGTTCCCAAAGTATGTCTGTAAATTTTTAACTGGGATACCATGCATCCTCAGAAAAGTGGTCAAGTCTCTGTTTCCTTTCTGATGAGGACAAGGTAAGTGTCCTATGGCCGCCTTGGGGTAATGGATTCTGCAAAGGTTTTTGTTTGGACGTCTTCTAGATCTGTTCCTATTATCATTATTATGGCTCTTCTCAGCAAATATTCGATGCAGCTCGGATCGAATGGTCCCTGAGACAAGTCGATATCCTATTTTGATGTTTTACACTGGGTGAAATATTGTGCACGTGAATAAAATGATTGCTTTTCCAAAATGAAGACATTATGTTGGGACATAAGCTCATCTTCTATAGTATCTTTGGAAATAATCTTTGGAAAGTATCTTTGGCATAATTCTAGTAGCAGACAGGACTATGGCAATGATATGTGTCTCATCTTATTCCCACATGGTTTTGAGTTCAATTAGGTTTCTATATTTTGAGATTTTTCCTTTCCACATAGATTGGAGATTGCAAGTATTTAGTATGCCAATATCCCTTTTAAAATGTTGTACTTAAGTTTTTATAGAGCAATCAGTCAACAAATATTCATTGAGCACCTACTCTCTGTGTGATCGTGGGTAACATTTTTGCCTGTGATGATGCACTGGTACCAGTAGAGTTTATTTGTTGAATTCTTAAGGATATTTGGGGTTTGGTATTTGTATTATGGGTGATCTATTGTCTGTCAGTTTAAGAAGCTTTAGCAAACTTTCTATGGTTTTGGTAGGTGCCAAGTTTTTTGGCAAAATATAGAATCTTTAATGTTTCCTTGAATAATCCACTCCAATCAATAGTCTGGGCTCCTTAAGAACACCTTTCTGTAATTTCTAGTGGCAGGGACTTGGTCTTGTATTGTCACCAGAAATCCCTCCACTCCTGTAAATGGAGCCACATGACTAGGTCATTCGTTTGAGGCTTCTTTGTTGACATATTGTGGGTTGAATTCAGGTGGATGTCTCCCATGAAGTGCCTCTTGGTTCCACTACTGGATGTTAGCCATTTTCATAGGCCTCATATAAAGGTCAAACACTTTGGGTTACATTCATTAAGTCTAGCAGTGAGTAGCTGCTGTCAGACTTTTGTATTGTTCAGTGAAGTGGTATATATTTATTCCCATTGGTTCCCTCTCCCTCAAGTTTTAAAACCATTCATCATGCAATCTAAGAAAATGAGCAATCATCTTCTACCTTTTTGGACAAGAATGTGTTAATCTTTCTTGAACTCCCTCTGGGCAAAGGGTCCCGTGTTTTGTTAATGTTGGATCACCAATGTTTGGATGCTTTCTAAATCTATTATCCTTTTTACTGTTGCAAAAGTGGACATTGAGCCTGGTGTTGTGGAGATGTTAATTTTTCCACAACCAGTTCTCCAAGCATCATTACCAACATCATCAGAATCCCAGAACAGAGAACATCTATCTATCCATTGGGGTCCAGGGATAAAAACAGGACTTGATTTAAAGGAGCAAGGGCTCAGAATGACTTTTTAGACACAATCTCCTTCCTAAAGAAAGGGCTGAGATTTTCCTTCTTTAGATCACAAAAGGGGAGAGTTGGGGAGCCCAGCTCTCCATAGCACAGCTGCTGGGTGGGTGATTTTATAATGAGCACCTTCCACGGTCTCACAATCTCAATTCTAACATTTTAAAGTCTTTCCCAGTGTTGTGCTAAGAATTCTCATATGTCTTCCTTCAGATTCCCTAAATGAGATTAATTCCCTGTCAAGGTTAACTTCTTTAAAGAAATAATTAATTTTTTTTTGGTTTTTAACATTCACTTCTGTAAGATTTTGAGTTTTCAATTTTCTCCCCCACTTTCTCCTCCCCCCTCCCCAAGACGGCGTGCAATCTGACATAGGCTCTACTTATGCATTCATATTAAACATATTTTCACATTAGTCATGACGTAAAGAAGAGTTAGAATTAATGGAGGAACCAGAAGAAAGAAGAAACAAAACAAAACAACAAAAGAAAAGGAGAGCAAATACTTTACTTCAATCTGTAATTCTTTCTCTGGATGTGGATAGCACTTTCCATTGTGAGCAAGGTTAACTTCTTGTTCATATGGTCCATGTGGATTGGCCCTTTGATGATGTCTCCTGGAGAAGGTGGGAATGCCTTGGCTCCAGTGCTTGTTGGTCCTTTGACATTGTATTGGAGGACTTGTGACTTGTCATACACCTTAGCTACAACCATGAGTACCACAAAATAGGAGACAAAGAGACACACTCTAAATATTGATAGTCTAGGCCTTAGACTCTAGGGGAATAATTTTTAAGTTGGAGCTGCACTTGAAGACAGTTGGATGCACACAGACTCTAGTTCCCTGGTTTCCTCCCAGGAATTCTGTGAATCAAGCAACTAGGTGGTATAGTGAATGGGAATCAGAAAAACCCAAGTTCAAATCTGACCTCAGGCATTTAGTAGTTGTGTGATCCTGACCAATTCATTTACCCTCCGTCTGCCTCAGTGTCCTCATTGAAAGGAAGGACAAATACAACATGTGAGTAGTGTGAGCCGCCTGAATGGGGACCCAGCCAGCTGAGTAACTTGGCTCATCCTCTCCTGCTCCTTCTCTCCAGAGGAAAGTAGATTTTGATGTACAGAAGCTCCCCAGGTAACTTGGGGTTTACTGGATAGATTCCTTCCTTCCTTCCTCCCTCCCTTCGTTTCTTTCCTCCATTCTTCTTTCTTTCCTTCCTTCCTTCCTTCCTTCCTTCCTTCCTTCCTTCCTTCCTTCCTTCCTTCCTTCCTTCCTTCCTTCCTTCCTTCCCTCACCCATTTCACTCAAGCGCCTATATTCGACCACAATAGGTCCCTGCCCAAGCTCCACTTAATGCCTATAATTTGGGCCCTCCTGGCTCAGAGTGAATGTCAGTGGTAACTGTTTCTCTTTGGAACAGCAATCCTGAGGGTCTTCCCCTCCCAGTGTGATTTTTTTTCTCCTTTCTTTTTTCTGATTAAAAGGGCCATCCCTTGACTCACTTCTTAAAGAGGCCTATTCACTGAATGGGTGTTTCCTCACTCAAAGTGAGAACCTGAAAAGACCTTAGCCTAAAAGGGCCAGGGTCTCCCATTGCATCCTGGGCCATCTCCAGTTGTCCTGATGAATATCAGGCCACTGGACCCAGATGGCTCTGGAGGGAAAAGTGAGGCTGGTGACCTTGCACAGCCCTCCCTCCCTCAAATCAAAGTCAACTGCAAATCATGTCATCATTTCCCTGATGTCATGGTCCCCTTCGAAAATGAAGGACAAACATAACAACATCTGTAAAATGTGGACAATAACAGCCCCTACCTCCCAAGGTTGCTGTGAGGATGCAATGAGATAATATTCTCAAAGTAAGTTCCAAATGTTAAAGCACCATATAAAGTTGTTGTTATCATCATTATTAATAGCAGTCCTTAGAAATGAAAGAATGTCAGTGAAGAGAGGCAGAATTGGTGGTGGTGGTGAGGAGTCCTGGGCCAAGCCAGGAGCTCCAGGAACTTCAGCCAACAATGGTAGAATAGCAGTAGCAAAGTAAAGGAGAAGTTCCAGGATGAGTAGAGGAATTCTGAGACACGTCAGAGGAGTTCTTAGACAACACCAAGTTCTTGGACCAAGTAGAGGAGCTCTGAGCCCAAGTAGACACCAAGACCATGAAGCCTCAATCTGGAGGTGCAATTCCAATCCACTTCCTCTGTTGGTACTGTGAGGTATATGGACTGTGCATTTCAGGAAAGCCAAATCTATTGTTAAAGTAGACACAATTTCATTGTTAATGACCCCTAAATGCTTTCCCTTTTGAGGAAGGAGACAGTGAAGGGCAGGCACCCCCTTTAGGGTAGTTCTATAAACCTAGAACATTGTCATATGACTTTGAGGAAAGCAGAGGCCCGCCAGAGAGGGAAGAGGAGCTGTTTTGACTGTTCATGTCTCTACTGTAAGTTCTGTATGTTTTATGTTTTTTGTTGTGTTAAATAAAGCCTGTCCTATATTCAATATGCCATCTGCCTGAGTGTTTACATGGAAGCAGAGGGCCATTTTTCCTTTTGTTATGGAGATCTAGACACAAGCCAAATTCTAATATTCCCAAGGAAAACCCTGGGAAGAAACAGAATGAACCAGAGAGCTTTGTTTGAGGAGCTCAGAGGACTGAACCTGATCCAGGTAAATTCAGAACTGGGCTCACTCTGGGCCATAAGTTACACAGCTTCAACATTCCCTGTTCTATGGTTGCTCCCAGCCCCAACATGCTATAAGCACTAACTACCTTTCCTTTCAACTTTGGCATGAAATTATTTTTTTTTATTTTGTAATTTTGCAAGGATAACTGAGTGTGTGAGGGAATGGGGGACCTTGAGAGGGGGGAGAGAGAGACAGAGACAGAGACAGAGAGATAGACAGAGAGGCAGAGAGAGAGACAGAGAGAGAAACAGAGAAGCAAAGAGAGATTGATTAATTTTCCACTCTAGCTTCTTGGCGCCTGACCTTGTTTTCTGTCTACCAAACAAAAGCATGCAGAGTCTTTGGTCTGCCTCTCATTTTGAGTGCAGCCACCTACCCAAATTCTGCCTGCCTCTTTCAAGTCAGGGGAACCAAACTGGTTTGGAGAAAGGGAGAGATAGAAACAAGCTGGCTTTCAAATGATTTTGAAAAATTTTAAAAATATTTAATTTGTTTTCTTTTTTCTCTTTTTCCTTTTTTCCCAATTAGATCAAATGATTTTTTAAAGCAAAAAAATTAAAGCCCCAAACTGATGGCAGTGGGCTCTGTTTCCCAGCCTCTGAAGAAAATAACTTGGCTTCCTTTAATTTCAAACCCAAGACAAATTACATCCATCATTGTGCCATGTTAGTTTCTCAACCATTTTCTCATTTGGAGCTTCATAACAACTCCATTTGGGAGGCTGGGCATGGTTCATTGTTCCCAATTTACAGATGAAAAAACTGAGTCTCCTAAAGGAGCCTAAATCAAACCACTGAGTGACTGTCTCTGAAACTCATTTTTTATGCCAGAATTAAAAAAAGAAAAGATTATCTCTAAGGTTCCCTCCAGCTCTAATCTCTCAGCATGTCATAGTGGTATAAGCACTAGACTAGGAGTCAAAAGACTTGAAATTTAAATCGTTGCTATGTCCAAGTTGTGTGACCTTGGGCAAGTCATTTACCCCCCTATTAGTATCAGTTTCTTCATCTATAAAATGAGAGAGTTGACTTAGATTAGGGGTGGCCTTCTAGGTCCTCTTGTGTGGCCTTTTAAGTTTAGGGTTTAACAAGTTTAACAGAACAAATCCTTTTTGTTAGGGGGATTTGTCCAGTGAAGTTTGGATTTAGTCAAAGGGCTGCACTTGAGGACCTAGAGGGCCACATGTGGCTTTGAGGCCTCAGGTTCCCCACCCCTGGCCTAGATGTTCTCTACGTGCCTTCCTGGAGCGATATTCCAATCTCTGGGACTCTAAGAGCCCGGGAGGGGGAGGAAGGTCCAAATGTTCTCAGTTGCTTACTATAGATGACAAAGTAGTAAACCCATCTGAGGTTTCCAGGATTTTGTGCTTAGAAGGTGCTGAGAAGGTCCTTGGTCAATCTTATGCACCCACCTGGGGCCTCTGGGCCCAGCTGCCCCAACAGGACCCAATTCGGGCTCTCTGGGCTGCCTTCCAGACTCAACCACCAAGTGGAGACAACTACGAACTCTTCCTTTTGGTTTGGGACGGGAAAGCTGGGTGTCAGCGGGGATTTTTGGAAGACTTCAAGGTCATTTTGCTTTTGGCTTTGTTGTTTGCTTGTTTTCTGTTCAATGTTTTGCAAAAGTACAAAGTCATTGGAAATTGAATTAAAAATCAGAGGCTCTTTCCCACTTTCCCCCAACTAATGGCCAAGTCTGGGCTCTATAAATGATTAGATTAGCTATTTATTCAAATTTGGGCAAGTCATTTACCCTGCATTTATTCAAATTATCTTCTCTCTGTAGGTCCAACTCCCTTTCCAGCTCCACTTAGTACAATCAATCCTCACTCAAATGAATTGGAGACTCAGCCTCCAAGGTCTGATCTCCTCCTATGTGCTAAGGCCCCTCCCAGCTCCAATGTCCCCTGTTCTAGGGCTCCTCCCAGCTCTGACCTTCCCTGTTCTAAGGCCTCTCAGCTCTGACCTTCCCTGTTCTAAGGCCCTCCCAGCTCTGACATTCCCTGTTCTAAGGCCCCTCCCAGCTCTGATATTCCCTGTCCTAAGGCCCTCCCGGCTCTGATATTCCCTGTTCTAAGGCCCCTCTCAGCTCTGACCTTCCCTGTTCTGAGGCCTCTCTCAGCTCTGACCTTCCAAGTTCCAAGGCCCTCCCAGCTCTGATATTCCCTGGTCTAAGACCCTCCCAGCCCTGACATTCTCTGTTCTAAGGGCCCTCCCAGCCCTGACATTCTCTGTTCTAAGGGCCCTCCCAGTTCTGACATTCTCTATTCTAATTCCCTTCCCAGTTCTAAGGTTCTATGAGAACCACAACACTTGGCCTGGAGAACTGTGAATAATTATTCCCCACCAACAAGCCTCCACTGCGTACTTGTTCACTGTTACCACCATTCTACTCCAGTTCCTTCTGTTCTTAGACTTAGAATTAAGGGAGATGTTTAAGTTTTGCCTTTGACACTACTTGTGTGATTCTGGGCATACCATTTAGCCTCTCTCAGACTCAGTTTCCTCATCTGTAAAATGGAGGCTGATAATGACACCCTGCCTCACTGGGTTGCTATGGTGGTCAGTAAGTTAATGTGTATAAAACATACACTACTATATCCTGTGGGCTTACTTCTGACCATCACTTCCTCTTTATAGAATTTTGGAGCAGGCCCTTCCCCTCCCCTTCATGCCACACTCCACAACCCACCCCTTTCTTCTACAGTAGCCAGACCTAGGATTCTCTTGTTTGTTATCACTTGGTGTTATCACTCAGGTATCTTCATGTCCAAGGGAAGAGGGCTCTTTCATGGGTGGGCAGCCAACATGGAACCTCCCCAATCTGTGCCTAATGCCAGGTCTTGGCCTGCATTAATATCATCATACTGACAGTCATAAAATTGCTTCAGAACAGCTTCTCTGACTACCAGGAAACCTTGAAGTCTTTTGGTATTAATAAGACTTCTGCACTGACTCCCATGACCCTCTCTGCTCATGCCCTTGTGGGAGACTTACAGAACTTCACCAGGCTGATGCCCAGTCCACAGACACAAAAGTCACGGGGAGTCCTATTCATACCCTCCCAGAGGGAGGAGGAGATATCAGAATGGCTTTACTGGAGAAAAAAAATACTAATAATGAACGGTGGCATGTTCGATCTCTGCCCTATCCTGACTGTCACCCTGGGCAAGACCTTTAACTTCTCTAAGACTACACATTGCAGAACAGGTAGCAATCTGTATTGGTAGAGGGAGTTTCCTCCTCAGTGGTTCCCTAGGCCCCTGAGGTAACAGATCTAGTCTCTAAGCCATCATCACAGGCCATGTAGAATAATGGTTAAAGAGTTGACCTCAGAGATAAGAAGATCAGGGTTCAAATCCTACCCCTGCCATGTACTGGTCTTGTGACCCAAGACAAGTTAATTAACCTGCATTGGAAGAGGGCATTTCCTCACCTGGGAGCTCCCAGGCTTAGCCCCCAAATGATGAGGATGCCAACGGATTGTCTTGTTTTGACTCCGCTTGACCCCACAGTCATAAGTGGTCTGATTGTTCTGTATTGGATTGGTTGGTCAGTCTTCTGACTCAGCTGCCATCCATCTCTCCTGTCTGGGCTTGGCTGGTGACCAAGAATGGGGCAGGAGTGAAGGAGGTACTGGTTCTTTCTCAGAGTCACCCCAAACCAGAGTAGCCTCCATAGCAATTGATACTGGTGTCCATGCCAGGTTGGAAGAGTCCATTCTTGGGGGTCCCCCTCCCTCGTTCATCTCACTGCAATGCTTCTAACCTTAGAGCAGGGGAGGGTCTGGGAGAAAGAAAAGGAGGGAGGGAGAGAGGGGACAGAAAAAAGAGGCAAGAAGAGCCATGCTAAATATTCAACAGAGTCCAGATCATCCTAGAAAAGAGAATCACAGAGCTGGATGGGCCTGGAAAGAGGCAGGACAGCAGAGTGAAAGAGCCCCAGACCCAGAGTCTGAAAGAAAACCTGAGCTCGGGTCCTGGCTTGACCATTCTCTAGCTCTATCTCTGATAAAGTCCCTTTACCTCCCCTGGTTTCAACTTTCTCATCTGTGAAGTGGAGCTAATATAAAGCATCGTACCTTACCCCACCCCCAAGACCTCAGAAACTAGCTAGTCCAATGCCCTCATTTTACAGATAGGATGACTGAAGTCCAAAGATGTAAAGAGACTTGCCTAGGGTCCCAACGAGGATCACAGGATCCTAGATCTAGAGCATGACAGTATGTCAGAGGCCATTGGGTCAACTCCTTCATTTTACAGATGAGAAAACTGAGGCTTTGCTCAGAGTTACACATCCTATCTTTGTTACCTTGATCAAGTCCCTTGCCATCTCTGGGCCCCATTTTCCTCCCCCATCAGACAGTGGGTTGAGCTAGATGACCTCTTTGGTCCCTTTCAGCTCCAGGTCTAGCAGCCTATTATCTGATGATCTTGAGTGGCTCACCCACAGTTACTCTAACGAGCACCAGAGACATAACTGGATCTTCTAACTACAAGGCCAGTGATCTCTTAGTACTTTTCTCTCATCCCCACCCCACTAGCACCCCCAGAATGCCTCGAAGTTTCTCTCTGGGAGGCTGAGGAGATGGTGCAATGCATTTGAATGATGTCTGCTAGCCACTATAAATGCTATTTGGTGATAGAGGGGAGGGGTTGGTTATGGAGAACCTGGCCCAGCCTGAATGGGTTTTTATGGAGCCCTCAAGGGGCCCCTGGCTTCCTACTGCATCTTGTTTTTGTTGCATGACTTTGCTAGTGGGTTTCAGCCAAGGTCTCTCCACTTAGGAGACCCAGGGCCTAAATCCCAACGAGTCTCAAGGACTCTGGCTGGAGACTCAGTCTCTGGTGTTGGGTATCGAGAGCCTTCCAAGGGGGTGAGGTGCCACATGCCAGGGAGCCAGAGGCCAAGGTGGGGAGGTGAAGTTGAGGAGGCTGACTGGAGAAAGCCAAAGAGTCTCTAGTCCTGGAAAAGGCCATCTGGGCAGAACATCTCTTCTTGGTTATTG
The DNA here is from genome assembly GCA_028646595.1 of Phalanger gymnotis. NCBI lineage: Eukaryota > Metazoa > Chordata > Mammalia > Diprotodontia > Phalangeridae > Phalanger > Phalanger gymnotis. The sequence goes on along the minus strand of CM053628.1, from coordinate 48,484,332 downwards.
GTCCCTAGAGATGAGAGGCTGGGGAATGAAATCTAAACTCCCAGCCTCAGAGGAAAGTCTTTTCATTGAAAGCCTCTGGAGTTTTCTCCATAGCAAGCCTGGCCTCATTCTTCTAGAGACCTTTTTAGCCAGTGAGGGGCAAGGAGGGTGACAGGGAGCAAATGGTGGGGGAGGGAAAGATCTGCTGGCTATGTGTGTACGGTTGGTCCCATAGTTCATTTCCTTCCCCAAGTGTGATCTGCCACCATGTTTAAAATGCCTCCATTAACAATTTATTCCTTTAAGTATTTCCTGGGGTCAACAAACATTTATTGCCCTGGCTCTAGAGGACCTGGGTTCAAATCCCACCTCCAATGCCTTCTACCTGTGTGACTTGGGCAAGTTTACTTCCCCATCATGGACTT
>CM053628.1:48466313-48477242 GCA_028646595.1 Phalanger gymnotis | reverse complement strand
TTTGAAAGAAACTTCTGGGAAAACTGGAAAGAAATTTCCAGAAATTAGACTTAGACCAACATCTTACATCATGTTATACCAGGGCTGTCCAAAATGCGTCCCGCATGCCACATGTGGCCTGAAGTGTGATTTATGCAGCATGACTACAAGTATAGAAATTTACATAAATGCTTTAGTAAATGAAGCTGAGCTACTGCAGATCGCTCACTAAAATGGCAAATCAAACTATATTATCTATTGTTTCAATAAAAACCTAAGGTTGGACAGCCCTGACATTACACAATAAATTTAAAATCAATACATGACTTGAATATAAAAGATCACCCCACCCCACCTCCCTCAAAAAAATTTAATAGAAGGGCAATGGAGCACTGTTTACATTTGTGGCTAGGAGAAGAACTACTTACCTAATAAGGGATAAAGAAGAGATCTTGAGAGATGAGAAAGATAATTTTCATTACATGGAATTAGAAAGCTTTTCCATGAAAAAAAAATCATGCAGTTAGACTAAGAAGAGAAATCACTGATTGGGGGAAAACATTTTGCACCAGATATCTCTGATAAGGGTCTTATAACCAAGATGTTTAGGAAAGTAACATAAATATATAGGACAACCATATGTGCTCAAAAGATTAACACTAAGTTCTCCAGCCTTATTCTCTCCTCCAAGCTCCATTCCCACTCTCTCAATTGTCTACTGGACATTTTCTAGACATTTCAAACTCAACATCTATAAAACACAACTAATCATCTTCTTTTCCATACCCTGACCTCAATATGCCTTCTTCTGAACTTCCTTATCTCTGTTGAGGCACCATTGTCCTTCTAGTTCACCCAGGTTCACAACCTTGTAGTCATACTCGACTCCTCACTCCCCTCCCCTCATCTAACCAGTTGCCAAGTCTTGTCGTTTGAAACTGTAAAAGATCTTTCAATCCATTCCTTTACTTACATTGCCCCCTCATCTCTCATCAAGTCTCCAGCAATAGCCCCCAATTGTTTTCCCTGACGTCAGCTTCTCCTCTCTCCAACCCATCCTCCCTACAACTGCTAGAGGGATACAAATAAGGTGCAGATCTGACCATGGCACTCGCTGCCTTGCTCAGTAAACTCCTTTGGCTTCTTATTATCTCTGACATTTCAAAATCCTTTACCAGCTGGTTCCAACCTGCCTGTACAGACTTCTTATACATTACTCTCCTTCATGCACTCTCAAGTCTAAACTAAAATGTTTGCACTTTCACATACATGAAACTTCCTTCCCTACTTCTGCACCTGTGTGGGGGCAGTACTCCATGTCTGGAATGCACATATCAACAAATTATTGCTTGAGTACTCATCACAAGAATATGAGGACCACTACTGCTTATCTCTTTGTCCTCTGGACCTTACTATATTAATCTCTCACATGACCCCAGCTGAGGACCCACATCATCATTCCTTAGAGGGCAAATCACTGCTTCTTTAGCAGAGTCCAGCTCCCTTCCATTTGGGAAGAGAAAGATTCCTGTTTCTTAGCTTTAACTGATTAGTGGTCTTTCTTCTCTTGTTTTCCTGTGTCACATCTTCTACCTACCTCTCCAACCCTCTAACATGGGTCACGATTCTTATTTCTCTTTAGATCTGTTTCTTCTTATGACTGGAAAAAAACATTCACTGAAGCCCATCTGATTTTTTAAAGGAAATACTTCCATCTTTCTGATAAGCTAGAGATTAGAGAAGCATTCTTCAATGCTTCTCTAGGTGGGAGATGAACCTGCATTTTGAGCATAGATAATAGTCATTTAAGCTAGCAGAAAATACAAATAGTCTATATTCTATGTTGGTCACTGTAGTCTATAGTCTATGCTAGTTGCTGTAAATTCTTCCAGCTCTCTGACATTTGCTGCAAGAGAGATATTCAGTCTTTTGTTGTTCTTTTTAGTAAATCTCACACGTGGCCCACTGCCCTGGATAAATATCACGGCTACTGTCTAGAGTGGGTAAAAATTCTTTTTCTCTTCTTTACCAACTTCCTTCTTCTCTGGAAAAGCCGATGACTCAAAAGCTCCGATGAATTCAGTAATCTTTTCAAAGAATTTAAACGTTATTCATTCCAGTATTTTCTACATACATGGGAGAAATGTGAGTCCATACACTTGAGGGACATACTGACTCAGTCTCCCAGAGATATATTTATCTACTATACTGTGGCTCTGAAGTAAATGACTGTCATTATTTTGTAGTTTGGGGAGATTTTGAAATCTGTCTGATGTGATGAATGTTTTAGCCTTCGATCTCCTTACACATCTAACTTGTTTTAGCTTTTATATTTCAGTGCAAGTCGTACAGATGGTCCACTTTCACAAACATATCTAAGGTAGAAAGATGTGCCTGAGAGATTTGTCAGCTGGGTCTGACTATGAAGAGCTACAATGTAAGTAGATGTTATCCTAATACTTCGATGTAATTAATTTTAAAGAGGTATAAATGCACGGACCCCTTCTAATAACTCTGTGACTCAGGAGTCCCCAGCTCATGGGTTAGGAACCACTGCACTACATGGTCAGTAATGTTCTAAGGTCACTTCTGGTCTAATTTCCGATAGTACCTTTCAGTTGTGATATGTGATTGTCTGTGTGCCACGGTCCTTCCCAATGTTAACCTTTCTCTATTGCAAGTTTCCTTCTTGGGTTCCCACTAGAAATTCCCTTAGGAGTCAATGATATCATCCTACTACTTTCTATTGGTCAGAAAGGATCCTGGGATAGTCTCTGCAGCATTCCTTTCATAGAATTCTTGGATCATAGGTTTAAATCTGGAAGCGACCTGAGAGGTCTTCTCATTCAGTACTTTAATTTTACAGATGAGGAAACTGAGAGCCAGAAAAGTTAAATGACTTCCTCAGGGTCACACAGGGGTTAAGTAGTAGAGCTAATATTCATACCCAGCTGTTCTAACTTCAAGGTCTCTCCTATTCCTCCTATCTTGGGTTGGCAGTCTGAGGAAGAGAGGAAAGAAGAGACCATAGAAACATAACATTCAGTATTGTGAGGATAGGGTCTGTGTGACCTGGAATAAGTCATTTCTGCTCTCTGAGCATCAGATTGCTACCTGTAAAATGGAGATGACAACATTGATGCTACCTTCATCACAGGGTTGTTTATAGAATAGTAGCTTCCTATATCAAGAGTTAGAAGCTAGGCTTCCCTTCAATTTACAGAGGAGGAAACTGAGCCCTACAGAGGGAAGTGACTTGTCCAAGGTCATATGTAGGATGCTAGATCTGGAACTGGAAGGGACCTCTCAGGCCCTCCAGTCCAATTCCTTCATTTTGCAGAGGGGGAAACTGAGGCCCAGGGAGGGAAAGAGACTTGTACAAGGTCATACAGAGGATGCTAGATCTAAAGCTGGAAAGGGCCTCAGAGGCCATCAAGTTCAAGTCCCTCTTTTGACAGAAGAGGAAACCGTTGGGAGAATCAAATGTGATTGTGTCAATAACTCGCTTTAGGTTTGTAAAGTGATTAAATATGAAGCAACAGCTTAGCTTAATTCAAGAACCAAAATGATCTGGAGAAGGAAATGGCAAAGCACTGAAGTATCTCTGCCAAGAAAATCCCCAAATGGGGTCACTAAGAGTTGGACATGACTGAAAACAACTGAACAACCACAACAACAACCACAACCACACCACCACAAATGCTCTTAACTTTTGTGAACACATGAATATGTGTAAGTGTATTGGCTTAGAAGATAGCAATGAAATGGGTCTATGACTTTGGAGATAAGACCAAAGGAGCTCTTTGAGGCATAAAAAAGTTAAGTGACTTGTCCAGAGTCACACAAAGACTATGTATTGGAGGCAGGATCTGAACCCTTGTAATTATTTTTTTAATATTTTTTTGTTTGTTTTTGGAAGGGCAATAGGGGTTAAGTGACTTGTCCAAGGTCACACAGCTAGTACATGTGTCAAGTGTCTGAGGCTGGATTTGAACTCAGGTCTTCCTGACTCCAGGGCCGGTGCTTCTACTCACTGCGCCACCTAGCTACCCCCTGAACCCTTGTAATTAAATTCTAGAAAATATACAGTTTTGTTTTGAACCAGTGGAAACAGGAGGGAAGAAGGGAAGAAGGAAACAAGCATTTCTTATTTGCCATTAACTTTTCTAAGCACTTTACAAATATTTTCTCATTTGATTCTCACAACAACCCTGGGAGGTAGATGTTATTATTACCTCCATTTTACAGATGAGGAAACTGAGGCAGACAAAGTAGTCACTTGCCCAGGGTTGCACAGCTAGGAGGTGTATGAGGTTGGATTTGAACTTGAGTTTTTCGGACTCCAGGCCCACTGCTCTATCCACTGTGCTACCTAGCTACCCAGGTAGAAGTAAAATACAGAGCAGATATCAGACCAGGGCTTCAGTCACAGTGCCAGCAGCAGCAGGAGAAGGGGCAGAGGTGATTGGGAATCAGAGAAGACCAGCTCTCAGATTCAAGTCTTGCTTTGTTCTTGGGAATCGGAAACAGGCCAGGAGGTTCGGGATGTCAAGGTAGGGTTTGGGCATAAATGAACTTTGCCAAAGTAATGAAAAATGAGAGTCTGCAGGATTCATTCTGAGAGTGGACTGGAATAACTGGGACCTTGATCAAAACTGATAAGGTTCAATGTTTCAAGGTCTAATCTTTTACAAGCTCCCACCCCCACCCCAATTCCTACAGCCTCTTGAACCCTGCAAGTCAACCTCCAGGTGGGTATTTGGGGGGCATCCCACTAGAATCAACCAATCAATCAGTAAACATTTATTAAGCATTCTCCATGTGCCAGGCACTGTGCTAAGTGCTGGGGATATGAAAAGAAGCAAAAGATAGTCCCTGTCCTCATGGAGCTTAGAACGGGGAGGCAACATACAAACAAATATATACAAAGCAAACTACATGCAGGATAAATAGGGAATAATTAACACAGGGCAGTTATTGGAGTTAAGAGGAGTGGGGAAAGGTTTCCTTTAGAAGGTGAGGTTTGGGACTTAAAGGAAGTCAGAGAGGTCAGTAGTTACAGTAGAAGAGAGAGAGCATTCCAGGCATGGGTGACAGCCAGAGAAAATGCTTAGAGCTGAGAAATGGACGGTCTTGGTGGTGGAACAACCATGAGGTCGGTGTCACTGGATCATGGTGGAGAATAAGGTGCAAGAAAACTGGAAACATAGGAGAGAGCTAGGTTACTGATTGCCAAATAGAACATTTTATATTTGTTCCTGGAGGCAATAAGGAGCCTGTGGAGTTTACTGAGTAGGAGGGGTGACATGATCAGACCTGCACTTTAGGAAAATCACTTTGGTGGCTGAATGGAGGATAGATTGGAGTACAGAGAGGCTTGAGGCAGGTGGACCCACGCACAGGCTATTGCAATAATCCAGGCAGGAGGTGATGGAGGCCTGTGCTAGGTTGATACCAGTGTCAAAGGAGAGAAAGGGGCATATTCGAGAGATGGGGCAAAGGTGAAGTAGTCAGGCCTTAGCATCAGATTGGATATGGGGGTGAGAGATAGGACTGGGAGGATGGTGTTGCCCTGTACAGTAATAGGGAAGGTAGGAGTGTGAGAGAATTTAGGGGGAAAGAGAATGAGTTCTGTTTTGGACATATTGAGTCAAAGATGTTTAATGGACATCCAGATTGAGAGTTCTGAAAGGCAATTAGTTGGAGATGAGAGATTGGAGGACAAGCAGAGGGTTAGGGTAGGATAGGAAGGTTGAAAATCATCAGCATAGAGATAGTAATTAAATTCTTGAGATTACCAAGTGAAGTAGGATCTAGGGAGAAGAGAAGCAGGCCCAGGACTGCTTCAGTCCTTCAGAAGAAGCTTCAGCAAGATTTAAGTATGGGGTCCTTCCTTCCATGTAGGCACAATGAACTAGACAATGGAACATGCTAGCTGAGCCCTGGATCGAGGCTAGGAGGCATGGAGTCTGCTCATGGTTTGGCCTCTGTGCCCTTGGGCCTAACCAGGCCTCTTCTCCAACTCTCTTAGGCCTCATTTTCCTCCTCTCTAAAATCAGAGGTTTGGATTGGATGGTCCCATCTGACTTTGACATTTTAGATTCTTAGCTCTATTCTTTCTCTGGTATTCTATGTCCTATATCCTAAGCTCCCATTCAACTTAGAAATTCTGAGTCCTCTACTCTAAGGGCCCTGACATCTAACATTTTGTGTCCGTTGCTCTGAGCGCTCTTCTAGCTTTGCCATTCCAGGGCCCTAGAATTCCATGGCATCACCCAAAAATTTTTTGGTGGGTCTGAAGAACCCTGGGATAGTATGTAACCTGCCTATCTTTCTTTCATCCTTGTTCCCTGTGGGAAGAATGTCTACCAGAGTCCTTTCCCATGTGGGCTGGGCTAATTCTTTGCCTTAAAAGCTATTGAAACCATCCTTAATTGTCTTGGGGGACTAAAGGTATCACACTTCCTGCCTCTCCCCTCCCTGCCCCCTCCCCTCCTCCCCCGCCACCGCCAAGTACAAAAAGCCATGTTGAGCTTCAAATCCTCCCTCATGTTTAACTACCACACGGACCACCATGGACAACTCAGAGGCAGAGGAGTTTCACTCAGCTGAACAAAAATGGCGTCCTCGCTGAATATCCTTGGTGAATATCCTTCCCCTTTAGTGGCTAAGTAAATCTTTGTTCACTGTTAGATGAACCATCTCATTCTGTTCTGTTCCATCTCTAACCTGAAAAACAAAGGAACTGGCCCTTGTCAGCTCTGGCAAGAGACGTCATGTAATTTAATCCTTGATCCATGGTATAGCGAACATATCTGCACAATTTGGGGGAAGTTGGGGACCTCAAAAAGTCTCTTTTACTCACATTTACACCCAGGGAAACCCTGAGAACATCATTATCTGGACCTTTTTGTTTTCCTCAAAAGTCCCAGATGGCTCAGTGCTTCACAGTCCGGCCAGCCATCAGGACCTCAGGGCCTACCCAGCTCATGCACATTGACATCTGCCCTGGCACTGCGTGTATACTCCATTCCCTCTCCAGCCCCAGGCCTTTCTACCTCTTATTGTGGCAACAGTCATCAAAGCAATGTTGCCATCTCTACTGGAAAGAATATGGTAACCAATGCCCTATGTCTCCACTGACCATTTCTGACATTCCCCAGACCCAAACCCATGATTCCCCAACTCCCCATATGTGTGTCTCCCTATCAGAATATAAGTGCCTTGGATCAAAGACACTTTTTCTTTATTTTTCCTGGGGTCTGTATTTTCTTTCACAGCATGACTTACATGGAAATGTGTTTTGCATGACTACACATGTACAGCCTATGCCAAATTGCTTGTCTCATCAATGAGGGGGCATGGGGATGGAAGGAGAGAATTCAGAACTCAAAATTTGAAAAAAATGTTGAAAATTGTTTTTACGTGTAATTGGGAAAAATAAAATATTAAAATTTTTAAAAAACATAAGTGCCATGAGGGTAGGGACTAACTTATTATTTGTATGTCCAGTTTCTGGCACATAGTAGGTGGTTAAGAAATACTTATTCATTAATTTATTCATTCACTCAAGCTAATGATTCATTGGAAAAAGGACAGATTTTAAAAATTTTAACTAATATGCATACACACACACACACACACACACACACACACACAGAATGTGCATAAGCCTTGTGGTTTAGACTAAGTGGAAATGGATGAATACCTTCCAGGGGTGGGGAACCTGAAGCCTCAAGGCCACATGTGGAGCTCCAGGTCCTCAAGGACAGCCCTTTGACTGAATTCAAACTTTACAGAACAAATCCCCTTAATAAAAGGATTTGTTCTGTAAAACTTGGACTCAGTCAAAAGGCTGCACCCAAGGACCTAGAAGGCCACATGTGGCCTTGAGGCCCCAGGTTCCCCACCCCCACCTTGACTATCATGAATAACCTCCTCCCTTTTCAGAATGTATCAAGCCACCTTCCCCTGTGGTGGGTTCTCCTTTTCTTCAGGACCTATGCAGGCCACAACTCACAGAACCAGCAAAGGAATGGGTTTGACTGGTAACCATTGTGGTAAGTTTGGTCTTTTTCAGCACCTCCATCTTATGCTGGCTCCTTGGTCCACGTGGCTCCCTGTAAACATCATGCAAGTATGTTGGTTGGCATTTTCATCTCTCAGAGGCATCATCTTATGCTTAGGACCATGAATGAAGGGGGGGAGAAGCTTATCTATATGCCTGCTGCATCTTGCTTTTCCCCCTCTCATGAAGGTAGACTGGGGCAGGGGGAGGGGAAAGGGAAGAGAGGATTTATGACAACTAGAGGTAGAAGAGGTCTTAGACGAAACAGAGTCTTAGGGACGTTCGTTGTCTTGCCTAAGGTCGCCTAGACAGTAAGTGGCAGATTTGAACCCTGGTCCTCTGACTACTCAGTGCAGTTCCACTCCAGAACACCATGTTTACTTCTAAAGCAATCAGCCTCGGGATGATAACACATTTCTTGACAGGAGGAGAGAGAGACAGATGGAAGGCAAGAGGATGGGGAACAGAACCGAAACATGAACTAATCTGTGTAGTTGCAGTTTTATTGCCTCCTGAGTTATTTCTCATAAAAGATCGGCTGGTGTGGTTTTCAAAGACTCTCTCTGGGGTGGTTTTGGGGAGCTGAGCCGAGAATCAGAGCAGCTTCGATATTCATTCTCTGTTGGGGAGAGAGGACCTTGTCAGGAAAGAGTGGGTGGTTGGGTTATAAAGCAGTTTGTTTTACTGTCTCAAACAGGAATGGATTTCCTAAGCCATTCTAAAACTTGGGGCTTGGAGGCCCAGGGAGATGGATGGAGGGTCATTCCATCTTGAGACCATTCAGCCCAGAATTTCAACTTACAAAGAGAAAATAAGAAAATAGAAATGAAGGGACCTATCCTCGGTCAGACAGAGTGTATGGCCCAGGGAGGATTTGAACATAAATTGTGTTCTAAGTACCCTTTCAATTAAGCCTCCCTGAATCTCCTTAGGGAGAAGAGGAGCATCATAAATGTTTTCATTAATTCCTAAGGTCACAGGTCTAGAGCTGGAAGGACTTCAGAGGCCAGCTAGTATAACTCCTTGATTTTATAGTCCAAGCCCCTTATTTTATAAAACAGGAAAATGAGACCCTGGGAGAGAAGAGACTGACCCAAGGTCACTAGCAGAGCTAACATTTGAAGTTAGATCCTGGGAATCTAAGTTTAGTACTCTTCCCACCCCATGACACTGACTCCCAAAGAGAAGCTTTCAGAGAGCATAGCACCAATACAAGGGATGCTTTGCCCTTCCAAAAAGGAGAAACTTTCCCCTGAGGAAAACTATTTTGATTTGCTACTGCTTAGATTCAAGGAGATGGCTTAGACTACCTTGGGGTGGGGAGGAGTGCCTTTTAGTCCTTGATTTGAGATTCAAGAATTTTTGAATATTTAAATCAGGAAAGGGAGCTGAGAAACCATCTAGTCTAACCCATTTTACAGATTAATGAAGTAAAGTCTAGAGAGGGCAGGTAACTTGCCCAAACTCACAAAGGGACTAAATAATAGAAGTGGGATTTGAATTCAAGTCCCCTTACTCCCAGCTCAATGTTCTTCTTCATATAAGTCACAATTTCCTTGGCTCTCCCCTCCTGGGCTTTAACAGTAAAACAAATGTTCATTGGGAGTGAGAATGGGGAGAAGGAGAGGAAAGGGAATAAGCATTTGTCCTACTATGTGCTGAAAACTTTACAATTATTATCTCGTTTGATCTTCACAACAACCCTGAGAGGAAGGTTCTGCTTTTATCTTCATTTTACAGTTGAAGAAACTGAGGCAGGAAGAAGTTAAATGACTTGGCCAGCATCACAAAGCTAATAAGTGTCTGAGATTGGATTTAAACTCAAGAGTTCCTAACTCCAGGCCTGGCTCTCTATGCACTGAGCTACCTAGCCGCCTCTATAGCCTTGGAACCAGGAAGACCTGGGTTCAAGTCCTGTCTCTAAAATATTTTGGTACTGGGCCCTAATCTCCAGGCATCGCCAATTAGTTCACAAGCATTTATTAAGGACCTACTATGCACCAGCACTGTGCTAGGTGCTAAGGAAACAAGGGCAAAAATGAAACAGCTCCCTGGTCTCAAGCATCTTCTGTTTTTCTAGGGATACACAAATAAACCTATACCAAATGAATGCAAGGTCATTTGGGGGCTTGGCATAGGTAGAGGAAGGCAGGAAGGTGGTAAAAGAAATCTTGGTTCAGCCTGGCCCTGATCAATAAGGCAAACTCAGGATAAGATAGGTGAAAATAATCGATTAGTTCCCCAAAGCAGCAAGGTTAGGGGTAACTAGCCTCAATCCAAATGGCCTGCTGTAGCTTTTATAGATAGGAGTAAACAAGTTCATATAAGGGCAAAGGCCATCCTAATTAGCACAAGTTTCAATGAGGAGATGGCATTAGTACCACCTCAGCTCCTCCCCCTACTGCAGTGTCACAGGGAGACTGGATTAGTGCCCATGCCCGAGGGTATGCCAAGCCTGCCATCTCTTGCAAGCTTATTATGCACATACCCAAGGTCTAAAGGTCAGGAAGTCACCCAGAGTGACTGCATCACTGGTTGATTTCGCACACAGGAAAGGCATTGAAGGACCTAAGAGACTCTAAGAGTTGAAGGTGAGCAAAGAGTTCATTACAGGAGTGGGGAACAACCTGGGCAGAAGTGCAGAGGTGGGAGGTGGAGGTGAGGAGCTAAAAGACTTGAAGTCTGTCAGGATTGTAGAGTGTGTGAAGAGGAATTGTGCATAATAGGCATAGAAAGGTAGCTTGGAGTCACATTGAGAATGATTTTAAATGTAAATAGAGAAGTTTGAATTTGGTCCTCAAGGCAATTGGGAGGCCTCTAGAGTTTTCTGAGTGGGGCAGCTGACATGGTCAGAACTACACCTGAACAAAATCACTCAAGAA
>CM053628.1:48455480-48466213 GCA_028646595.1 Phalanger gymnotis | reverse complement strand
GAAAATGCAAGCAAAGAAATGCAAGCAGAGAAATTAACACAAAGACAGACAGGGCTCTAACTGCCTGATCAAAACAAAATTGCTACACACTTTACATACATCACTGGATTGAGAGAGCCTTTACATCTGAGTAGTTGGGGAGCTCTGAATGTAAGGCTACTCAGAGTCTCAACCAGGAAATCAAAAGATCCTTCTCATAAGCCAAACTCCAAAGCAAAATGCCAACCTCAGAGTATATATACACTTTTGGCTAATAGGCTCAGTGACTCAGTGTCTTATTAGCTTAGTACCAAAAGGTATGAAAGCCTTCCTACAAGTAAGTCTTCCCTATGCAAGCTTCCTTTTTAGGCAAGTTTCTTCCTCAATGAACTCTATGTGACTCAGGATGAATCACAGCTGTGAGCTGGGCTGGAGCTCAAAGTAGGTCACATAGAGGTCTATTAATGGACAAGGAAGATCTTCCTATTTCATTAACATGACACCTGGGCAACTCTATAAGACCAAAGGAATTGCAGAGTAGCTGTAAGTCTGTTTTGGAAGAAAGCATTCCCTCCATCATTAACATTGCAAGGCTGGATCAAAGGCAAAATTTTGTCCTGTCCGCTTCAAGGTCCAGCTTAGCTCTCTGGCCCCAACAATGGGCCAACAGATGGGGGCCTTGAGCCATATGGAACTCTGAACCCTAAATCACATAAATGAAACATAATAGCCCAATATTTGGAGCTAGCAGGTCTGTTGTTTATTACTCAAGTGAACTTGGGCAAGATATTTCCCTTCTAGGAGTCTCAGTTTCCTTGTTCGTAAAAGGAGCTGATGAGTTTGGACAGCCTTTGAAATGTCTTCCAGACATAAATCCTAATGTCCTATTGGAGTGAGCAGAGCTGTTTCAGAACAGGAGAGAGGTGGGTAGGCTCTCCCTTTCTGGCTCCCTTCTCTATCACTGGAGCTTCCATGTCAGGCCTGATCTGGGACCCTGCTTTGGTACCTTGGGGACCTGGCTGAAAGTCTTCCCAGGGAAGTCTGAGACAGCTCACCAGCCATCATCCCTTGTCAGCTGATGTCAGGCAGTCAATAAACATTTATTGAGCTCTCACTATGTGTCAGGCACTGTGCCAAGCTCCAAAGATGCAAGTAAAAGCAAAAAAGACAATCTCTGGCCTTGATGAGCTCACAATCCAATGGTGGAGACAACATGGACATGTGAACGACTGTGTACAAACAATGGACAGGATAAATAGGAAACAAGCAACAGAGGGAAGACCCTAGTTTAAGAGGGACTGGGAAAGGCTTCCTTTCCTGGGAAAGAAGGTGGGATTTCAGCTGGAACTGCTCCCAGGAGATCTGGAAAGCCTAGAAACCAAGAAAGAGGAGGGATGGGGCCAAACTCCAGAGGAGTCCTGCTTCCTTTGGACGCCCAGTCCCAGGGCCCTCCCTTTGCTAATTGCTCAGCTCCTCTGGCCTTCCCTCCTGTCCCACTTTTTCCACTTGTGGCATACACATTCACGGAAGAGCCCCGAGAGGTCGTCCTCTGATTGCTGGCCCCATTAAGGAGCTACTCATTGGGCACACCCAGCCAACAAGCTCTAGAGATAGGGAGGGGTGAAGGGGAGAAAAAAGTGTATTTGGCCAATAGAGAGGAGTGAGGAAGAGCGAGGCCTGAGAAAGCGCCACTGTCCTTGGAGATGAGCAGACCAGATTCAAGACAGCGCTTGTTATGGACACATGCCCAGAGGGTACAACCAGGATGGTGAGAGGACCTAAGATCAGGCCATAGGACATGAGTCCTTAATGACTGTTGTGTCAAAGACCCTCCCTTTGGAGGTCTGCTGAAGCCTCTGGATCTTCTCCAGTTTTAAATGCATAAAATAAAACACATCGAGTTACCAAAGAAACTGAAGGTGAGTGAAAATAAAGAAGTAATCCTTTTTCCCACTCAGGATCACAGACCCCCTGAAATCTATGCAGAACCTATGGGTCTGTGAGGCTCAGGTTAAGATCCCTTCAAAGTCTAAGAACCTGTCAATTAAACAACAAATAACAATCATGTAATTCAATGTAATAAATATTTATTTGGGAACCTCAATGTATAAAAATGCTGTGATAGGTGTCAGGATAGATAAAATACAAGTAGTTCTTATTCTCTCCTATTATGGAGCTTACTATACAGTGTGTGGGCAAGTGGGCTTCATAGGATTGAGAGTTTGGAGTGATCTTAGAGATGCACAAAGGACTCACATATAGTGGCCCATAAGCAATCAGCCCAAGTCTTCCCTCTCTGGTGAGTGCTGCCTTCATATTAAGGGACCCAGACACTCACTCATGGTACTGCCCTAAGGGTTTGGCCTCCCTCTAGATGAGAAATGAACTTATGGTTCTCAGAAGGAAAAGTTCTACTTCTCTAGAGGCTTTTGTATCTCAGGTGTCCATAAAGGTCAACAGCATCATAGTAGTAATTTAAGAGTTTGTGGCTTTTAAGAGAACTGGTCTGATGGGGGGGCAAGCCCTTTCCCATTAGACACTCACCTTTTGATTAGTCCATGATAGTAGGAGAGCGAGGTTCAAGTTTAGGCCTCTCCATTGGGGCTTGGTCATTATCTGCTTCTCCATCTCTGTGGCCAGATGGTTGATATTCTCTCCTAGAGATCTGGTTGCAAGACTTTCCCTTTCCTTGTTAAAAGATGCCATGTTGGAGCAGCTAGGTGGTGCAGTGAGTAGAGCACCAGCCCTGGAGTCAGGAGGACCTGAGTTCAAATCCAGAATCAGCCACTTGACACACTTACTAGTTCTGTGACCTTGGGCAAGTCACTTAACCCCAATTGCTTTGCCTTCCCCCCTCCAAAAACAAAGATGCCATATCTCTCTGTAGTGGTTCCTGCTTTGGAAAACTTGGCTGCTCTGCCCAGCTGACATCATCACTTGGGTCATGTGACCCTCTTCTCCTGGAGCTCCATGGTTGTGCAAGTGACACAGCAATGAGATTCCGCCTTTGCCTCGCTAATATTGCCCCACTCCCTTACAGTTCCCATAGTCTACTCTCTTAGCTCTGGTTCCTTCGTGGCCTAGATCTCAGTGAGTGCAAGAATTTGGACAGAGCTAGAGAGGAAAAGGTTTAAAATAAAAGGAAATTTGTCATTTATGGATCAGGAGGTCTTGTGGGAACAGTGGAAAGAGCAGGCAGATCTAGAGCGTGACACTGAAGGAGATGGAAAGTCAAGAAGGAACAAGCAGAGAGCTGAGGTGGAGTAGGGAGTCTGTTTTTCAGGAGTAGGGGAATTCAGTATTTCTATGATATGGAGAGTAAGAGGGATAGTAATATGACAGTGACAGTGATTATGGTCACGATGAAAATGTAACAGTCTTTCAGGGGCACAAGAGAAGTTTCAGCCAATATTTGGAAGGCCCGGAGATGCAGAGTAGATCAGGGGTGGTTGGCTGGAGGAGAGGATAAGGAGATGGTTCAAAGTCTAGGAAAGCAATGACTCTGACTCTTCTGCCTCTTTCCTACAAGGAAAAAAAGGAGGAAGCTGCAAAGACACAAATTGAAGTTCGATGTTGAGGGAAAACTTTCTAATAATTAGAGCTGTCTAATAGTGGGATAAGCTGCTTCAAGAGGTAGAGGGAAGAGGTTCCTCTTCTTCGGAGGTCTTCAAGCTGATGCAGGATGATCACAGGTCAGGTACCTAAGTTATAGAAGAGAATTCTTTCTTAGATATGGATGGGATTAGTTGACCTCTGAGGTCACTCCCACATCTGAAAATCTGTGAATCTTTGAGTTAAATGGAAAAAAGGATGGATTTTGTGGCGGTGAGAAGTATGGAATCATTGAAAGTGCTGCTATCTGCTGAACTGCTAGAGAGAAAACTGAGCACTTGTGAGAGTCCATAGTAATATCTTGTGCTTTATTTATATGTTACAGTGCATAGAAGTCATGGCTGAGGTTAGGATACTTCTTGGAAATGTAAGACATGTGAAATTCAGAATATTTATTGGATTTGATTGCATTCCGGGGATTAACGACTTTGAAGATTGTCAGAATTGGAAGGAGACTTCCCTTCACTGTGACATTCGACAACTAACAAGCTACTCTTTGACATTCCAAATCCATCTAATCGTACCCTAGTGTGGGCCACGCTTTTCTGTCTTTGCCACAGGAAGAACAAGCAGGAGAAAAAACGTATGCAGGACACACTTTTAAGTTTCATCCACAGTATTTGCATTTTATCCAACATTTTATTGTCTAAACAATTGACAAAAAAAGAAATTAAGCCCCGATTTGCAGTGTTCACTGTTTTCTGAGATGTAAATGCTCACAACTGAAAATTTAACAATCAGCTGTTGTAAGCTGGTATGAGCTGACTTTAGCACACCATTTAACGTGGGACCTCATCAAATGTTGTTGCTGAAATCCAGTTCAACTATGTCTAGAGCATTCCCTTGACCTACCAATTTTGTAAGTGTCAAAAAGAAATAATTTCGACAACTTTGAAATAAGTAATTAGATCGAACTTTAGAGGTATGGCCAAGGCCAAATTAATTGCTATTTTTTTCTTCTGTGAGCATAAGTGAGCCTTAGGTAGTATATGAAACATGTCTAGAGAGTACATATGTCACACAGTATTTTTATCACATTTTGCGCCAAAGACAAATATGATGGATGCTTTGAAAAGAAATACTTGGGGTTGATGCTGGCTTGATATGAAGGAGAAAGGGTGATAGAGAATCTATGATTTTCACTGTGAAAATTCCCATCCTTCTCACACTGTCCCTATTAGTGAGATCTTGCTCACCAGTTCCTACTGTGTTCAGTAACTCTCCTACTTCCCCCTTCCCACCTCCCCCACACACACTCAAGAAAGAGAAGACAGGATCAAGCAAACCAACACTAGGAGGATCCTTAGAGCACAAAACTGAGATTGTTAGAGCTAGAATGAAACTTAGAACATAGAATGTTGGAACTAGGAAGGACTTTAGTGATTGACCAGACCAGACTTGGAGTCAGGGGGCTTCAATATGAATCCCAGCTCTGCCACCTGTGTGACCTTAAACAAGTCACTTAAACCCTCTTGGCTTTGGTTCCTCATCTGTAAAGTGAGAGTTGGGCTAGATGATTTTTAAGATCTGCATCTGAGATTCCTTCATTTTATTGATTAGGAAACTGAGGCTCGAGGAAATTGCTCAAGGTCATAGAGGTAGTAGGTATCAGAGACAGGATTTGAACATTAATCTCTTGACTTTAAGGCCAGTGCTCAATTGACTCCATCCTCCCTTCCCTTTCTTTTGCTCCTTCCTTCCCCCTCCCTTGCTGTTTATGCCTTGGAGATATTTATAGAGCAGTGTGCTCCACCCAGGGTGTCCGTAGGAACTTAGCTCCTTTAAATTTGCTCTGTCAACCAGATTCCTATTCCATCCATCATTTCTGCAGCTTGTTTCTGACTTCCTTCCCAGTGTGCTCTTCTTTAAGGTCCTCTGATGGCCCCACACTGACTTTCCCATACTAGGTGCCATTTCCTCAGAGTCACGTAGAGAGACCTACTCCGTGACCTGATGCCTCCGGGCACACTACTTGAAATAGCATTGGCCCCTTTCAAGTTGCCTGATCATATTGCAAAACCATATCTAATAAGACAAAATTTCATTCTCACACACGCTGTTACCCAACCTAGTGTCTAAGGCCAAAATTAATAATTGTTGTTGGACAGTAGCAAAAATTCCAGGAAGTCTTCCAAGATTAATCAGAAAGAAGTTGATGGATGATGGTTTTTCTTCACATCGCCCAGAGAAGATACAGAAGTCTCACAGTTACTCTGCCAACTATCTCCCGGGTGCATGCTCCCCTAGACCCAAGATATCAGAGATGTAGGTACTGACTCATCCATAATGTATGCATAATGTAATAATCCATACAGTATTGGCTGTAAAGGCAAAGGACAGAAGTTTGGAAGGGACCTTAGATCCCATTTAGACTAAGTCCTTATTTTACAGAAGTGGAAATGCAAAGAGGGCAAGGAAGCTTCCCAAGTTTACATAGGTAGCAAAGAGTAGGGCTGAGATTTGAACCACTAAGTCTTTGATTTGAACCTCAAGGCCAGTAGCCTTTGAACTACTTTGAACGCTATCTTTTGGTCAACATGTATGACCTCTAACAAGTCACCCACTCTTATTTTACATGCCCATATCACTGCTAAAGTATTAGTTTGATATTTGTATTTTTCTGCATGATCCGTCCCCCTCGGCCTCTCTTTTATTAACTTCCTTCTTCAATGCCTCTTTGTGGCACGAGGATGATTTTCTGCTAAGGCTTATGCTTTTCATTGGTAGATAGAGTAATCACACAGCTGAACTCACAACTCTTTTGCCAATGAAGCTAAAGGAGGTTTGTCCACATCAATTTACTTCCCTTAGACTATAAATTGCTAAAGGGAAAAAAGGTCCAGAACATTTCATGGTCTTCTTATAGCTGCCAGCACAATGGCATTCCTGCCAAGGTATTTAAGGAGGAGGAGGAAAAGGAGGAGAAAGAGAAAGATCAAAAAGAAAAGGAGGACAGGGAGGAATGTGAAAATATAATTAAAGGGATGCATTGTGAATACTTAGAAAGGGTCTTCAGAATCCTCTATCCCCTGGGTCTTTGGAGACCAAGTGTCTGGGGCATCTTTGAGTGTTACTATGGTCACAGTCATATCAAACTGATTGCTGCCACTTCAGTTACCTTCCAAAGTCCATGCTCAGGGTTTGCCATAACTATGAGGCTTGCTCAGAGGAGCCTTCAACTCTTTCTGCTTCTGGATAGAGATCCTTGCAGGCTACATTTTTCTCTGGCTGGTCTTTTGTACACAAGGAGGCTACTTTAGACATAAACTTTCTGCTGGTCTTCTTTTTTATTACCTATGGGCCTATTTCTGACTTTTTGTGCTTTTCTGGGATGAAAGAAGTAATTTACTATCATTGTTCATTGGATTTTTTGATCTATATTCCATCTGGTGTGATCTTTATTTTTGTTTGTGTGTATGTGTGTGTGTGTGTCTGTGTTTTGCTGGGGATAGGAGCTGGGCCATCTGCCTCTGTTCAAGTAACCAACTTGTTTGAAAGACTTCCTGAGGGAGTGGGGGTACTTTTATGAAATTTGTTTGGGTCTGTGTGGTAGATATGAGTTCCTCAAGACCTTTCACATCACGATTTTAACCAGAAGTCCCATCACCATCACATTGCTATCATCCCTACTGTTACCATGAAAATGTCACCATCTTCATAGTCACAGTTCTATTACACCATCACAATCAGTTTCACATCTTCATCATAACTGATTCATTATCACCATCAGCACCATCCACATATCCCACCACAATCACTGTCACATCAGCATGGTATTCTGATCTTCAGGTCATATCAGTGAGATCAGCAACATCTCAATGTCACATCCATCCCACTGTCACTGTCATAATGATCAACATTATAAGTGAAGGTCACTGAGATATCAGAAAGAGAAAATATAACAGGGCTCAGGATCAAACTGGCAGACGTCAGCACGGAGAACCACCACATATGCCACCAGAAAGGTATCCACCATTGTCTAAGACTACCTGTGCTGTAGTGCAGCTCTGGGTGAGGAGGCACCCTCCAGCAGCTGTAACACCCCCACCTCCACACCGCACCCTGTGAGGTCCAGTATAACTCAGGGAAATGCAGAAAATCCCCACCTGGCCTCTGCACACACTAACCACTACCACCAGCAGCTGCCAGCACCTGAAGTTCCAGCACACAAAGCCAGTAACCAACCCCCTAGCTCCTAGTACAAGGAGCATGAGACAGTGCCCCCTGTGCCTCAGAAGCACAGATCAACTTTAAAAGCCAGGAAAAAGGCAAACAACATGAGCAAAAAGCAACATAGAAAAACAAAGACCATAGATTCTTACTAAGGGAACAGGGAAGATCAAAACACAAATTCAGAAGAGGATGGCACTGTCACTATACTCACAGCTGAAACCTCAAAGGGGAATATGAACTGGTCTCAAGCCCAAAAAGCCTTCTTGGAAGAGCTCAAGAAGCATTTTAAAAGTCAAATTAAAGAGTTAGAAGAAAAACTGAACAATTCCTTTATAAATACAATTGACAAAATGGAAGAAAATGCACTGAAGAAGACAATTCCTTAAAAAGTAGAATTGGGCAAGTGGAAGCTAATGACTCTATGAGACATCAAGAATCAGTCAAATAAAATCAAAAGAATGAAAAAAATAGAAGAAAACATAAAATACCTCATTGGAAAAACAACTGACCTGGAAAATAGATCTAGGAGATATAATTTGAGAATTATTGGTCTACCTGACAGCTATGATTTAAAAAACATGCTGGACACTACAGAACCAAAGGAATGAAAAAATGGAAGACAATGTGAAATATCTCATTGGAAAAACCACTGAACTAGAGAATAGATCCAGGAGATAGAACTTAAAAATTATTGGACTACCTGAATGCCATGATCAAAAAAAGAGCCTAGATATCATCTTTTAAAAAATTATCAACAAGAACTTCCCTGATATTCTAGAACCAGAGGGTAAAATAGAAATTGAAAGAATTCCCCAATTGCCTCCTGAAAAAGATCCCCCCAAAAGAGAATTCATAATGGAAAACTTCCCTCAGATCCCAGAACAGCAGGGTAAAATAGTCATTAAAAGAATCTACCAATCACCTCCTGAAAGACATCCCAAATTGAAAACATCAAGGACTATTGTAGCCAAATTCCAGAATTATCAGGCCAAGGAGAAAATACTGCAAGCAGACAGAAAGAAACAATTCAAATGCTGTGGAACCACAGCCAGGATTATGCAGGACCTTGCAGCTTCTGCACTGAAAGCTCGGAGGGCTTGGAATGTGATATTCTGTAAGGCAAAGGAGCTTGGATTACAACCAAGGATCAGTGAACCGGTGAAACTGAGCATAATATTTCAGGAGAGGTGATGGAAATTCAATGAAATAGCAGACTTTCAGACCTTCTTGATGAAAAGACCAGAGCTCAATGGAAAATTTGATCTTCAAATACAAGACTCAAGAGAGGCACAAAAAGGTAAACAGGAAAGAAAAAAAAAACATGTTATTCAATAAGAGCAAACTGTTTACATCCCTACATGGGAAGATGACACTTGTAACTCTTGAGAACTGTATCTTTATTAGGACATTTAGAAGGGATGTACATAGACAGAGGGTGTGGGTATAAATTAACTTTGATGTAATGATAAAATCCTAATTAAATGATGAAAAGGGATTGTACTGAGAGAAGAGGAAAGGAGGAGGCAGAAAAGGGTAAATTACATCACATGAAGAGGCACAAAAACATATTACAGTAGAGGAAAGAAGGGATGGAGATGAGCATTGTTTGGACCTTACTCTCATAGGATTTGGCTCAAGGAAGGAATAACATACTTAGGTATAGAAATCTAACTTGCCCTATAAGTAGCAGGAGGGGAAAGGGGAAAGAAAAGGGAGGGAGTGGTTAGAAGGGAGGGAAGAAGTAGTAAGAGAAAAGGGAAAGAAAAGGGAGGGGGCTGACAGAAGAGGGGAGATTGAGGGAGGCGGTGGTCAAAACCAAAACTCTAGTGAGGAGGGAGGGAGAAATGAGAAATAAAATCATAAACGGCAGGGGGGAGAATAGGATGTAGAGAAAGAAAGAGATATTAATCACAACTGTGAATGTGAATGGGATGAACTCTCCCATAAAGTGGAAACAGATAGCAGCATGGATTAAAAACCATAATCCTATAATTTGTTGTTTATAAGACACACATTTGAAACAAGGATACACACAGAGTAAAGGTAAAAGGCTGGAGTCGAATATATTATGCTTCAGCTGAGGTAAAAAAAAAAAGCAGGGGTAGCAATCCTAATCTCAGACAAAGCAGAAGCAAAGATAGATCTAATTAAAAGAGATAAGGAAGGAAAATATATCCTAAAAGGCACCATAGACAATGAAGTGATATCATTACTTAACATATATGTACCAAGTGGCATAGCATCCAGATTCCTGGAGGAGAAGTTAAAGGAGTTATAGCAAGAAATAGACAGCAAAACTGTACTAGTGCGGGACCTCAACCTCCCCCTCTCTGAACTAAATAAATCTAAACACAAAATAAACAAGAAAGAAGTTAAGGAAGTGAATAGAATTTTTGAAAAGTTAGATATGGTAGACCTCTGGAGAAAACTGAATGGGGATAGAGAGGAATATACCTTTTTTCTCAGTGGTATATGGCACCTACACAAAAACTGACCAGGTACTAGGGCATAAAAATCTCAAAATCCAATGCAGAAAGGTAAAACAATTCCTTTTGTTTTAGATATGAGACCTTTATCAGGGAAATATGATGAAAAGTTTTTTCCCCATTTACTTATTTTAATGTGAAAATGGATGGTGAAATAACAGCAATAATGCTCAAGGTGCTAAGGGTAGTTTGATGACAATGATAAATGAATTTAAAAAACCATTTCTTAAGCACTTATTATGCACTATGCTGAGTGCAGGGGGATACAAAGAAAAATAAATAAGACAGTCCCTGCTCTTAGGCAGGTCAAATTCTTTTTTTTTTTTTTTTAAGGGTATTGACATTTTTTTTTTAATTTATTTTTGACATGTTTGGTTTTCAGCATTGATTTTCACAGGCGTTTGAATTACAAATTTTCTCCCCATTTCCTCCCCCCCCCCACTCCAAGATGGCGTACATTCTGGTTGCCCTGTTCCCCAGTCT
>CM053628.1:48431941-48454980 GCA_028646595.1 Phalanger gymnotis | reverse complement strand
AGTTCTATGTTCTAAGCTTGGTTAGATGCGCTGCCACACCAGCACTCCTCCTTCCCCAAGAACCCCCAACCAGGCCTGGACTTGGATCTTCAGCAGCCTCTTCACTCCTGCTCTGATCAGCCACTTAATTCCTCCCACCAGGTGGGCCTGGGGCCAGAAGCAACTGCAGCTGTAGTTCTGTAGCTGCCCTACCTCTGCTGCCCCTGTGGTGGTGGCCAAACCACAAACTCCCTGTCCCCGGCAGCTTTTCCCACTAACCTACTTTGTTGTCTTTGGTGTTTTGGGGTTGAGAAGTCTGGTAACTGCTGCAGCTCACTGATTCAGGGCACTAGGTCACGCTCCGCCTGGCTCCTGCTCTGGTTGGTCTGCACCACCCATGCTGGGCTCTGCTCTGCTCAGCTCTGCTCCCCTCTGATCCCAGCTCTGTGGGGGATAGACCTTACCCAGAGACTATCCAGGCTGTCCTAGGCTAGAGCCTTGCTTCCCTCCACCACTTTGTGGGTTCTGCAGTTCTAGAATTGGTTCAAAGCCATTTTTATAGGTTTTTGGAGGGACTTGGCGGGGAGCTCACGCTAGTCCCTGCTTTCCAGCCGCCATCTTGGCTCCTACCCTACAAAAGAAATTCTAATTGATGCAAAGGACTCATCGTGCAAATTGACAGAACTTAGAAGAGGATTATCAATAACTTCACTTTTAACTCTTCTTATACCTTCCTAAGAGGCTGAATTTTAAACCTCATCAAGCTCAGTTATTCAGAGTGTAAATCCAATGTCCTTATCCTTAGGCCATGATGTTATGCTGGTGCAAAAAAAAAAAGTTTGAAGACCTGGGTTCAAATTCTGTACCCTGTGGCATGACATTATTTTGAGCTCTGTTTTCTTTTCTGTCAAATGGAATAATAAGAATTTATCATGACCATTATGTCATATAAGCATGGACACTGATAGCCACTGTAGCTGTCATGGCTGAGAAGACAGGGGCTGAAGCTCTGGCAGAAACAGTTGCCAGGTTGGGTTTCACCAAAGGGTTGTTCACCTCTATAATGTCAGTGGGTTTGGTCTGGAAGCAGGGCTAGTGTCTTGGGAAGGTTTCTCCTGGAGCCTGTGGGCCTACCGTCCTGAGCTGTCTTCATTGGGATTTGAAGAGATGCAATAGCTGAGGTAGTAAGAATAGTTTGACCCACCTGGCACATAGCACCTCTTGTATCTTTCCTCAGTAGGCCTTGCTGTATCAGGGACTCTTGGTCATCCCGTTTTTTCTTTTCTCCATGTAGGGATCAGACTCAAGTGAAACCTTAATGTTTCCTCAGACACTTATTAGCAGTGTGACCCTGGGCAAGTCAGTTAATGTCTTTCTGCCTCAGTCTCCCTATCTATAATAATTAAAACAGCACCCAGGTCCCAGAGTTGTTGGTGAGAATTGAAGGGGAGAATATAAATAAAGTGCTTTGTGAACCAGAAAGTATTATATAAATGCTAGACGTTGTTGGTGTTGTTATCATCAGAATTTTGTATATTTCTCCTTAAGCCAACCCCAAATCTTCCTCCACTTCCTCTTCCTCTTCCTCCTCCTTAACCCCCTACCCAAAATCCTCAGTTTCTAGCTTTGGCACCAGTTGCCATGCCAACTCTCGTGGGTCGTTAAAGCCTAGAGATAAAAGGAAACCAGGTAGGATCCAAACGAAATTGGTCTCTGGAAAGTTTCTAATTTTTGCCCAGATTCAAATGAGGTAGTCCTATCTTTTGTCCTAGGTACTTAGATATCCATCTGCAAGGAGGCTTGGGAGAAGTCCCTGGGGCCAAAGTCCTTCAGAGCTTCCCCTCAGGGGGTACTTAAAGCAGTGTCCAAGATAATGGCTCTTTGAACTGAGCTAAAAATAAAACCGAAATTATATCTTTTTTTTCTATTTACTCAGAATTCCATTAAGAGTTGCGTTTCTTGAAGTATAACATTACATCTGTATGGGATTAAGATGAAAATCGATAAAAATTAAATTTTTGCCCCCTCAGCTCTCCAACTGTCTCTGGTGAAATGCACCTCCTAGGGCTTGGGCCCCAAAATCATGTTGTTTCGAAATTCTGAGTGGGTTCGACTCCTTTCTTTTCTTTTTTTCCCCTTTGTCTTGTTTTTTTTTTTTTCCCCTCTAGGTGAGCCTCTCATCCGTGGCTAAGGGACAGGCTGCTTCCTTTCTAAATCAAGGACAGAGCAAATCTATGATGACCTTTGAATTTGTTCATTTTGAAACTTTAACCAAAGGTGAAGGAATGGTATCTTTGAGGTAGCGAGGAAGTGGACCTCCACACAGACTTAGTGTGTAAGGCCGAACTCCCCCCAAACCTTACCTGAGTTCTCAGCTGATGGGAAATTGATGGTTTGCTAACAGTGGAAGGAGCAGGGGAGTCTGGGAATTGGGAGAGGTGGAGATGAGAAAGCAGCAGAAGCAGGGGGAAGGCACTCAGGGGATTTGTTGCAAAGAACAAGGGAGGCAAGAGAGAAAGAAAATTCCTGGAACTTTAGAAGTGATTCAGCCCCAGACAAAGAGGCTTCCCCAATTTCTCAAACTGACATTTATTTTAAAAGCTGTCAAAGTAAAATGTGACTCTGAAGTTAGGAGAAACTGTTCTGCTTTGATATCTTACTGCAGTTGCCACAGACTCTCCCAGCCATTCCTCCCTGCTGTCCCTGACTGTCTCCTGCCTCCTTGGGGAAACTCCCTGAACCCCTATCAAATCAGGGGAATTCTGGAGCCTGCGGTCCTACTGAAACATGCTTCACCTTCAGTCTTTTTTTTTCTTTTTCGTTCACCACAACTCTTATGAATTTGGTCACCTCATTCATTGATGAGAGTTGCTGCACTGATCACTGTGCTGGCTGGGATTACTGGGCTTTCTCTACACTTACCTGTGTGAGTACTGACTACCAACCAAGCTCCTGGTAGGTCAAAAGGGCCTGAATCACAAAATGTCTCAATCAGTCTAATCCAGCCTTCATTTTATAGAGATAAGGAACTGAGGTCCACAAATAGGAAATTCTTTACTTAGCATCACACAATTATTGAAGATCAGAGCCAGGGTTCGAGGCCAGATTTTCTGACTCCAAATCTTGTACTTCCTCTAACAGAGACGCACCAAATTGTTGTGTGACCTCAGACAGGTCCCTTACCCTTTCCGGTGACTGAGCGCATGTGTATAGGAGAGAATTTGCTCCAATGAGGGGTTGTTTATACTTCTCTTTTTGCTAAATATTCTCAATAAACATCGTTTTGTAAAAGCTAACCAATGTTAATCACTTAATTGATATTGAAGAGAAATCAACAAGTCAAATTTGTTACATAATATCGGGGTTGTATTAACTGGTGAGCCTATTGGGCAGGAACATACTGGATGTAGCTTAGTAAGCCAGAGAACTAGATGAAGATACCTCAACTCTTCAGAGCTATCTCTAGAACCCTGAGTAGGACCAGTAGCCTCACTCTGAGGACCCAACCACCTAACTGGAATGTGGTTTGAGACAGTAAGCACATAGCCCGTATATGCTAAAAATGTATATCCAATGCTTTAAGAAATTTAAATAAAATTCAGTTATTATTGCTATACCAGGCTATTTCTCATGTAACAATATTTATTTTGATTGGTTATATAGGTGTTTTATCTCCTTTATTAGACTCTAAGCTCTTTTACAAAAGAAATTATGCCATTTATCATGATATCACTCATAGAAATGTGTACAGAGGCTGCGATTGTAGTAGGTACAACCCTATCGTTGAAAAAAAATGTATTAATAGTCTCTTATTACATCATCATCACTTTCCAGTAGCTCTCCCCACCACCAATAGAACCCTCCTTTATAAACAAATGAGTAAAATCAAACAATATAAATCAGAACATTAGCCATGTGTGTGAGGGTATGCCTCATTCCATACCTATAGGCCACCACCTCTTTACTGACAGGCATAGAAACATGCTTCACCTTCAGTCTTTTTTTTTCTTTTTTGTTCAATGCTGTTATTATGAATTTGGTCACCACATTGATAAGAGTTCCTGCATTGATGGTTGCATTAAACAAAGTCCTGAACTTTTTTAGTGTGGTTTTCCTTTCTATGACTGGGCCTCATGTAAACTGTTCTGCTTCTACTACTTTGCTCTGCCTCAGTTTATCCAAACATCTTGATGTTCTCTAAATTTTTATGGGGCAATAATATTCCACTCTATTCTTACACCACAGCTTTCTTCAGTTATTTCCCAAATGACAGACACCCAATTTCCTTCCATTCATTTACTACTACAAAAAGAGATACTATAAATGTTTTTGTATTTATGGTGCTTTTCCTTTCATCATTGATGTGCTCAGGGATCGATGCCAGGTGGCTGTATCATTGAATGAAAGGGCAGGTACAGTTCAGTGACTTGTTTGAGAATAATTCCAAACTGTTTTTGAGAACAGTAAGACTGATTCGCAGCATCACTCACAATGCATTAATGTGCCTGTCTTCCTATACTTTTTCCAATATAATTATCATTTTAGTTTTGTTCACTACCATTCTTATGAATTTGGTCACCACACTGATCAAAGTTGCTGCATAGTTCACAGCATTAAACAGAGTCCTGAGCATTTTCAGTGTTTTCAACATTTTCCAATTTGATGGGTGGGAGGTAAAATCTGAGAGCTTTTTGTTTTATTTTCTGTTATTTGTTTTATTCCTAGTGATATGGAGTATTTTTTCTTCAGATGATTGTTGAAGCTTTGTGTTTCTCCTTTTAAAAACCATGCGTTCATGTATCTTGACCATTTATCTATTGGGGGGACGACATTTGTTCTTATATAATTATATAAATATATTTAGCATGAGAATTTTTCCCGGTTAACTAATTCTCTTCTTATCCCAATTACATTGGTTATATTTGTGCAAAATATTCTCAGTTTTATGTAATTTAAATAATCTAGTTTATCTCTTACTATTAACTTCATCCCTCATTTGGTTAAGAATTCACCCTCTGGCCACAGTTGTACAAAGTACCACATGCCATTCACCTCTAATGCTTTTATGATGCGACCTTTCATATTTAGGTTGTGTATCCATTTGTAACTTATTGCGGTTTCTGAAGTAAGATCTTGGTCTAAATCTACTTTTTGCCAAATTGTTTTTAGCTTTTCAAGCAGTTTTTGTCGAATACAGTGTTCTGGCCCGAGTAGCTTATGTTCTTAGGTTTATTGAATACTAGACTACTATGTTTAATTACCTAGTCTGTTCCATTGATCAACTTTTATATTTTTAAACTAATTCCAAGTAGTTTTCATGAGTATTGCTTTATAATGTGATTGGAGTTATAGTGATGTTAGGTCCCTTTCATCTCTACTTTTTCCTTTTATCTACGTTTATATTCTTGACCTTTTGTTCTGCCAGATGAATTCTGTTATTTAGTCTAGTTTTATAAATAATCTTTCTGTAATTTGATTGGTATGACATTGAAGTTGTAAATTAATGTAGGCAGCACCATCGTTGTAATTCTATTGGTGTGGCCAAATCACAAATAATGAGTGTGTCTCTAATTGTTTTGCTTACTTTCTTTAAAGAGTCCTGAATATGTCTTGGGAAGGTTGACTCTCAGATATTCTATGAATTTTAAAATTATTTTGAATGTTATTTCTTTTTCTATCTTTCCATTCTGGATTTTGCTATTAATAAATAGAAAGGCTGATATTTTCATGGGTGCATTTCCTAACCAGCTGCTTTATTGAATTTACTGCTTCAATCATTTTTAATTGAATATTCCTTTAAGTAAGCTATTATATCATTTACAAATCGACACTGTTTTTCCTTTTCTTTGCCTATGCTTATTCTCTCAATTTCTTTTTATTCTCTTGCTTATAATTAGCAATTCTAGAACTATAGCAAATAACAGAGAGGAGAATGGATGCACTTGTTTTATCCTTGATTTTATTGGAAATGCTTCTATTTTTCTCTATTACAAATAAAGCTAGAACCTGCTTTTAGCTAGAAACTACTTATAATATTATAGCTGTTCTATTTATCGCATGCTTTTAATCATTTTGAAAAAATATAAATGAATATTATATTTTGTTGAAGCCTTCTACAGCCACTAGTGATTTTTATTGTTTTTGCCACAAATGTTTATGGTTTTCCTAATATTAAGCAATCTCTGCATTCCTGGTATGACTCTGAACTGGTCATAATAAATAGTCTTTCGAATGTCTCACCATAGCCTCTTTGTTAATATTTTATTCAATAATTTTGCATCAAAATTCACCAGTGATACTGGTTGACAATTTGCTTTAACTTTCAGTGGCTTGGGGATCATGACTCTATTTCTACTTTTGCAAATCATTTAAATCCGCTCACTTAATGAATATATTGGGAAAGAGATATCTCTCCAGGATTGTGATGCCAGCTATCACTTCTAGACTCCACTTATGTGAAAGGCTAGGGTTTATCCATCAATCCCTGTGATATAGTCCAGTTAATTTTCCTTTCTGGAGGAAGAATATACTTCCCTACACTATATAGTTTACTAGAAAGTGAACTTACTAAGCACACAAATAATCTAGTTTACAGTTCTTGCTTGTCCAGAAATACGCTATTTGACCTTGGCCATACCCTTCAAGAATTTAGAAAGGCAATTAGACTTAGACTCATAGGACCATAGATTTCAAACTGTAATGGACTTTAGATAACAATCCATTCATTTTATTGAAACTGAGGCCTAGAATGATGATGGCTTGCTCAAGGGAGTAGGGAGGAGAACTAGGCCTCATTCTAGTTCTGATTCCAAATACAGTGATCTTTCTGTTCAACTGACTTGTTTTATTTGGGACCCTGGGTACAGAACCAGTAAGAATAGAGGGATGCTACAGGAAGGAAAATTTGGCCCAATATAAAACAAAGAAAATTGTATTTGAACTCAATTTAGTCTAGGTTTGAATCCCAGCTCCATGACTTCTACCTTTGTGACCTTGGGCATGGCACATCTCCTCCTAGTGCTGTGTGAGCACTAGTTGGGTATATTTGTAGAAAGTTTCTTGTTCACTTAGAGTTTGGACCAGATGACATCTGAGGTCTCCAACAGGTCTGAAAGTCTAATTCTGTCATTCTCTAAGTCCTGCCAAACTGAAGGACACAAGTTTTCCTAATTTTCCAAAAACAATTAAAAAGTGGAGTTTAGAAACTATAAGCTGATGACTTTGATTTTGATTCCTGGAGAAATTCTTGAACAGATTATTAAGGATATAGCTAGTGAATGTGCCAGACTAACCTCATTTTCCATTTTTCATTGTGTTATGAGACTGGTAGATCAGGAAAATGTTGCAGAAAGATGCCTAAGGTTATAGATTTGGAGCTGTATGGTACCTCAGAGGTCCTCCGCTCTAACTACATCATTATATAGTTGAGAAAATTGAGGTCTAGAGATGATAAGTAACTTCCTTAGGGTCACACAAAGTGAAAAGTAGAATAATTAGGATTGAAACCCATGTCCTATAACTCTAAACATACTCTCCTCTCCACTGTACTACACAATGGTTAGAGCAAAATTAGCTTCTTGGAAGATGATGGGTTTCCTCTCACTGGAGGTCTTCAAGCAAAGGCTGAATGGCCATTTGTCATGTCTGTTGTACATTGGATTCTTGTTCAGGCACAGGTTGGACTAGATGGCCACTGGGGTCCTTTCCAGCTCTGAGATTCTAGAATTCTGTGATCTGATTTGCAATGATGTAATGCGGCAAATATTATAGGTACAAATTTAGAGCTAGAAAGAATCAATATCCCAGCCACCCTTCCCCTTCTCTCCTCTCCTCTGATCACCAACATAGTTCATCCCCTCTTACCTACACTGTTACAATAGTCTCCTAGTGGGCCTCCCTCCACCATGTCCCCCTTTTGCAATCCATTCTCTGCTCGGTTGCCAAAGTGATTTTCCTACAGCCCAGAACCAACCACGTCACTCTCTACTCAATCAATCCCAACAATATCTAGTTGAACACAGGATCAAAGAAAAATTCTTCAGCCTACTTTTGAAAGCTCTCAACCATCTGGCTCCTACCTACCTTTCCAGCTTCATTTCATTGTGTTCCTCTTCACAATTTGTACATTCTAGTCCAATGAGACAACCAAACTCAAGTTCCTCAGATTTGACATTCCATTGTTTGCCCTTGAACATTTCAATCAGTTGTATTCTTCAGGCTCATCTGAACATATCCAAATCCTTGTGGGTTTTAAAGGATGAGTTCAAGTGGTACCTTTTTAGTAAGGAGCCCTTCAAGGATCCCTGTCCTCTCCCTCCTCAATTTTCCTTCTACTGCACTTATTTCTGTAAATGTGGCATCCCTTTAGTAGAAAGAAAGCTATTTGAAGACAAGGACTGGTTATTTTTGTCTTTGTGCCCCTATCTCCTGGCACAGTACCTGGCACATAGGATCTTCTGAATAAATGTTTGATCAATTGAATTGAATAAGAACACAGAACATTATTTAGGAGAGACTCTAGAACATAGAATATTTGAACTAGAGAGGACCCTAATGATAATTCCACTTCTCCCCCCATTTTGCAAATAAGGAAACTGAGGTCCAAAAAGGTGATGCAACTTGTACCAGGTCATGCAGCTTAATCATCACCTTCTAGAGCAGGGCCTTTTCTGACTCTTATTCTCTTCGTGGACTAGCATCTCTCATGTGAGGGTTTGGTGAGCCCTTTTCAGGGATGTTCATTCGGTGTCCACCTGGCACTCAATTCTCATCTGTGGCCCAAAGAAGCTATAGCATGCTCAGTGGCCACACCCTGGCAAAAACCATCTTAGAAGACAGGCTAAACCAGGTTTAGGTAACTGATGGGCCTCAAATCTGTCAGTGAGTGTCTACCCCAAGCATGTGAAGACTTCCCCTGATGGAATGGGCAGATGAGAACAATTTGTTCGAATGGCCATGAAGGCAGCTGAAGCAGGTACTGTGGAGCAATTACAGCTTGGTCAGGCATCAAAGACACCAAGGTTATCTATTGCAGCCTGGACCTTTGTCAGTCATCTTGACTTTTGTCCTGCCAGTAGACTTCAATGACTCTGGAAGGAAGAGTGAGGCTGACAAGGTTGCCAGCTTTGCCTCACTTAAATCTAATTCATGCCTGAGTCAATACATCACCCCTTGTTGTCATTGGTCCTCTTTGAAAAAGGACAAACAACCACAACAACCACAACAACTGCCCTCCCCTCCAAACTGCCAATACCTTCCCTCCAAAGTTACCGTGTATTTATTTTGCATATTTATACACATTGCACATTTATACACATTTTGTATATACCTATTTTGCATATTCTTATATGTATTTGTGTTGACTCTTCAGTAGAATGTAAGTTTCTTGAGGGCAAGGACTGTTTCTCTTTTGTCTTGGTATCCTCAGTGTCTGGCACAGACTAGACATTTAATAAATGTTGGTTGATTAATCTTTCTACTGACTTCAGCATACTTTGCATTACTAGCCTCACTAGTCGCTCTAGGCTTAAGACAATTAAAGCCCAGAGAAGATAAATGACTTGACCAAGGTCATTACAGAACCTGAATGAGAACTCAGGCCTTATACCATCTGATGGTGCCATCACACTTCCCTCACATTAAATAAAATCTGTCATCATGATGGCATACACCATTACTCTTGAAGTAACTGGGAGCAGCTGAGTGAATCAGCCATTTGATTCCTGGGTAGGATCTGATCCAGGGGAGTTCTGAGTGGGAACCATTTTGAGGCTGGTCTAGTCTCCTGCCTGGCCAGTTCTGAAGAAATGAATTTCTAACATCTTGCCAGCAGCCATACCCACTG
The DNA here is from genome assembly GCA_028646595.1 of Phalanger gymnotis. Lineage (NCBI taxonomy): Eukaryota > Metazoa > Chordata > Mammalia > Diprotodontia > Phalangeridae > Phalanger > Phalanger gymnotis. The sequence continues at coordinate 48,445,157 of CM053628.1, read as the reverse complement.
CCAGCCAGCCTCACTGCCAAGCTTTCATTTCGGAGATCAGGTTAGAGAGCCAGAAATCCTGCCAGTTGATCCAGATGCAAATTGATACAAGGCCATATTCACAGGACTCAACAAGTTTCTTTTCAGTTATCCACGTTTTGCCCTCTCTCCCCCTCAGAAATCTTCATTTGTAGCCATTCTCTGGTTTTTGCATTAGGTGATTATGCTGTTGCATCAATTTTGCACAATTTCTAAACAGGTACTGTTTCTACTACATGTAAACCATGATCTTCAGCTGCCTTAATGAACCATGTTTTCCTAATAATTGGGACTTGTTTGAGTGAAGGATGCAATTCAATACCTTTAGTGATAAGTCTAAGTATTGGCATTGATTACATCCCTTCAAAATTAGGCTCCGCCAAAACTGGTGCCAACGTGTAAAAGAAGATGAGCCAGTGTCCAGACACTTGACCTATTCTCCTTTTGTGGGTTTCAGCCAGATAACTAGTCCCAATGTGGAGGATGGACCATTAGGCTAATGACTAGGTGTTCCTCAAGGCTGGAACCACAGATTACACCATCATCTTTGCTCTCCAACGGTCAAGAGTGCATGGTAATACCATACCAAGGTGGCATAGACTATCGAAAGGAGCCAGTATTCAGATGGTATGAGACTTCCCCTATGAAGCAGAAGACTTGGATTCCCATTAGCTGGAGTTCTGAGGTTCAAATGAAATAATATATGTAAAGCACTCTGCAATCCTTACAGCACTATAGAAATACCAGTTATTATTATTAGACTATAGTCACCAGGCCCACAGTCTACTACATCTACTATTGCATTCCTACTGAGCTCAAGCAAGTTTTATAGAGCAATAAAGGTATGTGCTGGTAAATGTTTAACAATCAGGCTCTCTAGAAAGAAAGAAATTTATGAACATAGACTTTTAAGTTGAGCCTATGTTAGTAATGCTTTTTAAAATCCAAAAAATTAACAAAACAACAAACCAAGGCCTGAATCGTAGCAATTTCTTAGGTGTGAATACTCATACTGAAAATTTAACAATAGTCTCAAAGCTGCTTAGAGCTGCCTTCAGCACACCCTTCATACCAGAGACCTAGAAAACTCTCCATTCCTGAATATCCTTCTGAAGGCCAATCTAGCCATGTCCTCCTCATTCTGTACTTGGGTAATGTATTTTTTTCAACCTAAGTATAGACTGAGCTCTGTCACTTTCTAGCAGTGTGACTTTGAGCAAGTTACTTGAGATCTCTAAAGTCCAATCAATCAATAAACCTTTATTAAGCATTTACTGTATGTCAGGCACCATGTTAACTGCTGGGGATACAAAAAAAGGCAAAAGACAGTCCCTGCCCTCAAGGAGCTTACAATATAACAGGAGAGCCAACATACAGACCAATATATACAAAACCAGTTCTATACAGGATAAACAGGAAATAATTAACAGAGAGAAGGCACTAGAATTAATAGGGGTTTGGGGAAGGCTTCTAGTAGAAAGTAGGCATTTAGTTGGGACTTAAAGGAAGCCAGGGAGATCAATAGTTAGAGAGGATGAGAGAAAACATTATAGACATGGGGGAAAGCCAGAGGAAATGCCCAGAACAAGAGTACATGTTGGGGAGTAAGGTGACCCTAGATACTTTAAGATGTTGTCCTACAATAGTTCTATTATGGAATGGAAGTGTAATGAGCCAGAAATTAAAGGAAGAACATGATTCCCCTCTTTTTAAAAGAGGTCAGGCTCTCTCAATATCGAACCTGATCTGTTTAAGGATAGAACTGGGGATCACTTAGTGAGACTGTCATTTAAATTAGCAATGCCACAAACATCTAATGCTGTAGGATAAAGATGAATTGCCAATCTGCACATCTGGGAGTTTCATGCCAGAAGACGTCACTATCAATGAAATCACACTTCTGGGAGAAAAAAAAAAGCCTTAACCGGGCCCTCACCACTGCTAGTCAAATCTTCTATACCTCCCTTATCAATTCCCTATAGGGGCCCTTCCAAACTTTTTCATCTCTCCTCAAATCTCCCGTGGCTCCCTTGAGCACCCCACCAGCCCTCTCAGCTGAAAACTTTGCCGGCATTTTACTGAAAAAATTAAGGCCTTTTGCAGTGAACTCCCTCTTATTTCTTCTTCCTCATCTCCTATCACTCAGATTCCTTTTGTGACTCTCTCTTCCATCACCTGTTTCACATGAAAAGGGGACCTTACTTGTTACCAAAGTTAACCAATCTACCTCCTAAAGTGATCCATTCCAACCTATCTCCTCCAAGATACTGATCCCTCTGTCATCCCCACCCTTTCACTTTTCTTTATTTTTCTTAATCCATCCCCCCTTCTGTTTCGCCCTTATCCTATCCCATTGCTCTCCTATTTCTCTGTAAGTTAAGAAGACTTTTATACCTTACTAAGTGTACAGGGTATTCCTAAAGTCTGGACACAGGGGCAAAAATGCATATTTTCAAGAAATGAAATGAATGAAAATTTCAACATTTTGTTTAATTGGAATATTAACAAATAACATTTTCAGTATGATTTCCATCATTTGTGATGTGCTTTGCAAGATTCGCATGAACTCAATGCAATAACTCCACATTTCCTATGTGTCCAGACTTTAGGAACATCTTGTATATATTATTTCCTCTTTAACCCAGTTCCAATGAGAATAAGGTTCCCACACTACCCACCCTCCACCTTATGCTCCCCTCCACTGTAACAATTCTTCCAATCATGCCTCTTTTGTATGAATTGCTCTTTTTTATCTCTCTCTAACCAATTTAATTTTTTTAGGATCATCCCATCATAATAAGCTCAAACCCAAGACTTCTATCTAGTATGTTCTTTCAAACTACCCTAGTAATAACATTGTTAAAAGTTACAAATATTATTTTCCCATATATGAAGTAAACAGTTTAACCTTATAAAATCTCTCATAATTAGCCTCTCATGTTTACCTTCTTGTGTTTCTTCTGATTCTGGTAAAGTTAAATTTTCCATTCAGTACTGGTCCTTTCCTAAAGAATACTTGAAAGTCCTTTAGTTTATTGAATATCATTTTCTTCCCTTGCAGAGTTACACTAAGCTTTGCTGGATATGTTATTCATGGTAGCAAACCCAGCTCCTTTGCTCTTTGGAATATTATATTCCATGCCTTTTGGAATTTTAATAGAGAAGCTGATGAATCTCGTGTTATTCTGACCATAGCTCCACAATATTTAAATTGTTTCTTTCTCATTGCTTATACTATTTTCTCCTTGACCTGGGAGCTTTACAAGTTAGCTATAATGTTCCTGTGAGTTTTCATTTTGAGATCTCTTTCAGGTGGGGATTGGTGGATTTTTTTCAATACCTATTTTACCCTCTAGTTCAAGAACTTCCGGGCAATTTTCCTTAATAATTTCTTGAAAGATAGTGTCTAGATTCTTTTTTTTTATCTTAACTTTCAGGTGGGTCTGACAATTCTTAAATTGTCTCGTCTAGACCTATTCTCCAGGTCACTTGTTTTTCTGAAGAGAAAATTCTCTTCTATTTTTAAATTCTTTTTATTTCGTTTTATTGTTCTTGATATCTTATGAAGTCATTAGCTTCTCCTTGCTCAATTCCAATTTTAAGGAGTTATTTTCTTCAGTAAGCTTTTAGATCTTTTTCCAATTGACTTTTTTCATAATTTTCTTTTTCTTGAATTGCTCTTATTTCTTTTCCCAATTTTTTCTCAATCTCTCTCATTTTATTTTTAAAGTCCTTTTTAAGCTTTTCCAAGAACTCTTTTTGGGCTTGTGATAATTTTGCATTTTTCATTGAAGCTTTATAAGAAGCTGTTTTTTCTTCTGAGTTTCAACTTCGATCTCTATCACCATGTCACTGTATTTATGGTGGAGATTTTGTCTCTGTTTATTTACTCATCTTTTTTTTTAATGGCCTATTTCTTGGCTGTTAATTTTATGTTAGAGCCAGGCTCTGCTGTTCAGGCATGGGGAAATAATGACTCAGGCTTCAGGTTTTTTGTGTTGCTGTTTTCTGAGCTCTATGTGGGGGGCAGGGGCACCTTTGACTTCTTGGTTCCGCCAGTGTTCTATAATCCCCAACACAAGTGGTCCCCGCACCTCTGGCTCATGCTTTGGTCTATAAGAGACCTCTGGTACTCCTCTCCAACCCTGAGCCATGTTCCAGACCCCTGAATGCTGTCACCACAGATGTTCTTGCTCCTTGCAGTTCCTCAACTGGCTACAAGAGTCAGCTCGCCCCTATGTCCCAAAAGAAACCAGAGACTCCACTCTCCTGGGAGTGAGTACAGCCAGTGGGGCCCTATCCGCTTCAACTCTATGTACTCAGTGTGCATGCTTACTACTCACCACGCATGCTCACTTCTCCTTTTGCGCAGCTGCAGCCCTGGACCATTTCAGGTTAGTCCTCCTGGGCCCAAGTCTAGCACCAGCAGAGGAGATCCCTGCCCCCTCCCCCAACTTCCCCTGATAAGGGCCCAATTCGCAAATTGTGGGGCAGAAAGCTCCCAAAGTGAGACATGGGCCCCACGGCTGCCCCCAGGGCTGCCTCTTTGTTCATTCAACCAAGGCATCTGCCTGTAGGTATCTGCACTTCAATCAAGCCAGACCTGTAGGTCAGCTCTTTCCTACTGCCCTCCCAAGTTGTCTTAGGGTGGACAACTGCTTTACCCCAACTTTTCATTACTTCTGCTGCTCTAAAATTTACTTTGAGGCATTGAGTTATTTGTGGGGGTTGGGAGATCCAGGTAGTCTTCCTGCTTTATTTGGTTGTCTTCCCACAATTCCCTCCAGGGTAGGCTTATTTCCCTTTCACTTACTTTCAATCTCTCCCTGTCTACTGACTCTTTCCCTATTTCCTACAAACATGTCCATGTCTCCCTCATCCTCAAAAAATCCCTCATTTGATATTCAAACTTCACTGTCTTCCTATATGTCTTCTGCTTTTTGAAGCTAAACTCAAAAGAGGCCATCTAACAACACTGGAATTTCAAACAAAGGCAAAAGGTGGTTCATACTGTTGAGAAACTCACAGTCTGATGAAAGAGACAACATACAAACAACTATCCCGGCATGGGGGGACAGCCAGTGAAAATTCTCACAGTTAGGAGATACAGCATCTTGTGTAAGGAGCAGCAAAGAGGCCTGGGTCACTGGATCAGTATATGGGGCAGGGGAGAAGCAAGATGTAACATGGTGGCTCTCCATAACTTCTTCCTCCTTCTTGCTCTACAATCAGCCCATATTTCTTTCCAGTCACATTTTTATTAATTGGTATTATTCTGCTTCTCCTCTACTTTTTTCATATCTAATATGTTCCAGCATGCATATGCCCACTATGTATCTTGCCAGTGCATTCTGGTTGTTCCTCATTTCCAGTTCTCTGGAGACTGTCATCTCCATGACTCACAGCCATAAAACATGATGTGAAAAAATATTTGTGTTCATTCTGAAAAACAGTTTGGAACTATGCCCCTAAAGTCATTAAGGTTTATATACTCTGTGACCCTGTGATACCACTACCAGGCATGTATATGAAAGAGGTTTAACATAGAAGATGTCCATATGAGCAAAAATATGTATAGCATCCTTTCTGTTGTGGTGCAGAATTAGATACAAAGGGGCTACCCATCAATTGGGGAATGGCTGAGCAAACTGTGACATATAAATGTAATGGAATATTATTGCACCATAAGAAATCATGGATACGATGGCCTCTGAGAACCTGGGAAGACTTGTATGAACTGTTCCAGAGTGAAGTAAGCAGAGCTGAGAGAATAATTTATAGCAGTGGGGTCAACTTCAGATAGAAATGAGAGCCACTAAACTATGCGTAACAATCCTTGTGGGACACATATTGACTTAGAAAATCACATGGTCATATTATTTGTTTTTTGTTGTATTTTATTTTGTTAACTATTTCCCAATTACATTTTAATCTGTTTAGAGCAGCATATGGGAGTATTGTGGGCTGCATGTGGGCTGCACTCTGGCCTTGTATTTGACACCTCTGATTTACACAGCGACCACAGTAATGTAAAGGAAGCAGCTTGGAAAGACTTAAGAGCTCTAATCGGTGGAAAAGTAGGCCACCCATCTCTTAGCTGAGAAATGGTGGGCTACTGGGGCAGAATAAGACATACATTTTCAGGCATGGCCTGTGTCAATCAACAAGAATTTAAAAGCTTGCTTAAGAGTTTACTGTGCCAGATACTGTGCCAACTACTATGGATAGACATTCAGATGTACAGTGCTTGCCCTCAAGGACTTCACAGCCTAATGGAGGAGAAAACGTGCAAATAACTATGTGTATGTTCTCGTTGTTCAGTCACGTGCAACTTTGTGACCCCATTTGGGGTTTTCTTGGTTGTTGGTTTGTTGGTTTCCCCAGCTCCTTTTACAGATGAGGAAATTGGGACAAATAGGGTTAAATGACTTGCCCCGGGTCACACAGCTGGTAATTGTCTGAGGTCATATTTGAACTCAGGTCTTCCTGACTCCCGGCTCCTATTTACTGAGCCACCTAGCTGCCCCAACTATGTGCATGTGAGATATGTACAGAGTAGATGTTTTTTCAAATTTAATTTTAGTTTTCAACATTCATTTCCACAAGATTTTGAGTTAAAAATTTTCTCCCCATCTATACCCCACCCCCACCCCAAGATGGCATGTATTCTGATTGCTTCTTTCCCCAGTCTGCCCTCCCTTCTATCACCCCACTCCCTGCCCTGTCCTCTTCTTGCTTACTTTCTTGTAGGGCCAGGTAGATTTCTACACCCCATTGCCTGTATATCTTGTGTCCCAGTTGCATGTAAAAACAATTTTTAATATTTTTTTAGAACTGTGAGTTCCAAATTATCTCCCTTCTTCCCTCCCCACCCCCTTCCTTGAGAAGGCAAGCAATTCAATGTAGCTTATACATGTGTTGTTACACAGAACACTTCCATAATAGTCGTGTTGTGAAAGACTAACTATATTTCTCTCCATCCTATCCTGTCCCCCTTTATTCAGTTTTCGCCTTTGACCCTGTCCCTTTTCAAAAGTCGTACAGAGTAGATGGAAAGCAGTCTTAGAGAGAAGGAATTAGCAGTGGAGGCTTGGGGGAGAACTGAGGAAGCTCACCTATAGAAGATAGACTTTGAACTGAGTCCTGAAGGAAGCCAGGAAACCAAAGTGTGAGAGGTGAGAAGAGAGATGTAAGAGCAAGGAGGTCAATGGAGTGGGATCATAAAGTATGGAGAGGAAAGTGAAGTGTCAGAAGACTGGAAAAGTAGGAAGAGGCCAGGCTATTAAATACTTGAAATGCCAAACAGAGGATTTTCTATTGGATCCTGGAGATAATAGGGAGCCATTAGAGTTCATTGAGAAGAGAGTGACTCAGTCAGGCTTTCACTTCGGGAAAACAATTTTGACAGCTGAGTGGAGGAGGGAGACTAACCAAAAGGCCATTGCAATAGTCTAGGCATGAGTGGATGCGAGAGTCTAAAGGAGGGTGGCTATATGAGTAGAGAGAATGGGATACACATACACACACACACACACACACACAATGTCGTTATTGGTTTTTTTGGAGGGGAAGGCAATCGGGGTTAAGTTACTTGCCCAGGGTCACACAGCTAGTAAATGTCTGAGGGCAGATTTGAACTCAGGTCTTTCTGATTCCACGGCTGGTGCTCTATCCACAATGGCCACCTAGCTGCCCCTATGGTATTGTGAAGGTAGAAATAATAAGTCGTGGGGAAAGATTGAGTATAAAATTTGAATGAGAGTTGAGTCAAGTTCGACATTCTTTCCCTTAGGAAGTTGTTTCTTACCCTCAGCCTAAATTTTCTTTTTTGTCATTTCTTTTGTTGTTGTTGTTTTGGAGGAGGGAATCCAGGGCAATTGGGGTTAAGTGACTTGCCCAAGGTCACACAGCTAGTAAGTGTGTCAAGTGTCTGAGGCCAGATTTGAACTCAGGTCTTCCTGACTCCAGGGCCAGTGCTCTACTCACTGTGCCACCTAGCTGCCCCTTCTTTGTCATTTCTTATCATTACTCCTAGCTCTAACCTCTTTGGTCAAGCTGAAAAAGAATATCTCTTCCGTGTGACAACTCTTAAGATTCTTGAACACAGCTATTATATTGTCCCGAGTCTTCTCCAAGATGAGTATCTGTAGTTCCTTTAATATGTCCCCTCACTATCTGAATGAACTGGTCAATCTTGCTTCTAAATGTGGTGACAGAACTGGACATCATCCCCCACCTATGGTCCAGCAAGGTCAGAAGACAGTTTTCCCCACTATGGGTGACAGTAAGTGGTGAGGACGATGTCGTAGGGTCCTTAGCACTACATCCTCCTAGGATCCTTTGAGAGTTCAGCTAGTGATAGCCCCCAAACCCCAAGAAATCAAGCAGCGAACTTGCAAAGGAGGCTTGGAGGTTGTGGAGAGAGTCAAGTAGTGAGGAACCAAAGGGGAAGTCAGCTATTGCCTCTGGACTGGCTCCCTTCTAACTGGGGAGTGATACAATGAAAAGAATTCAAGATTTGGAGTCAGAGGCCCCAGGTTCAACTCTCTGCTCTGCCACTTATTTTCTCTGTGACCTTGCCCAAGTCACTTCTTCACCCTGGGCCTCAGTTTCCTTCTCTGTAAATGAGAGGGTTGGACTGGTTGACCTCTGAGTTCCCTTCCAGTTCTAGGTATAACAACTTATTAGTTCCTATACTCATTCAACATCCTTTCCACTGTCTGCCACCCCTTCTATTTCCTTTGTTCTTTTCACTTAATAGATTCTTTGTGACTTTGTTCCTCTCCATCCCCACCCTCCAAGGGGTAGTAGCTCTGCCATCTTCTTCTTTAGTTCCCCATTCACCCAGCCAGGCCTAGTCTTCTTTCACCATAGGCCAAGCTTGTCAGAGCTTTTGATCTTTTTTTTGGGAGGGGGAAAGGCAAGGTAATTGGGGTTAAGTGACTTGCCTAAGTATCATATAGTGTGTCAAGTGTCTGAGGCCTTATTTGAACTCAGATCCTCCTGACTCTAGAGTGGGTGCTCTATTCACTGCACCACCTAGCTGCCCCTCTTTTGATCTTTCTAAAAGCAGTGAACCCCTTTTACCATGGCTTCCAAGGAAGAAGATTCAACTCAAAACCTGTTTATCAACTCTTACTCCTTTTCTCCATTACTAAGAAACATTCCGGCTATTGAAACAACCAAACAGCTGGTCATTCAATTAAATAAATTAAATTGGTTGTTTAGCATCATGGAGGCAAACCAACTAGATAGACTGAAATGTTTGCTCTTCAGACATATTTCTAAAGTCCATCTCAGCTTTGATATTTTTCTAGGTTCTATATTCTAGAGTATATTCTAGACATACTAGAGTATATTCTAGTCTGGATCCCCAGTATCTAGCACAGGGTCTGACACATTACAGGGCATTAATAAATGCTCATTGATTGGTTGGTAAATTATTTTCTCTTAGGTCCCTTTCTATGCTGACATTTTATGTTTTAAAGTTGCTTCTAGATTTGACATTCTAGGTTCTATATTCTGGAATGTCTTTGTATCTCCAGCACCTACTACAGTGTTTGGCATATAGCAGGTCATTAATAAATGCTTATTGATTGGTTGATTCTATGTTCTCAGGTCTCTAACATTTTATATTTTAAATTCCCTTACAGGTCTGACATTTTTGTTCTAAGATTTTTTTCCAATTTTGACATCTTATGTTCTTTGATCAAAGATTATAAACAAACCCAAGCTTTCAAGAGTCATGTGAAAAATGCTCTCAATCATTAATAATTAGAGAAATGCAAATCAAAGCAATCAGAGGCACCATCTCACAGCCATCAGCCTGTTCAAATGGCCCAGAACGGGAAAGTGTCAATTGTTAGAAAGCCAGCCAGAAAGCCAGCACACCGATGCACTCTTGGTTCCACCATTCTGGAGAGCAATTTTGAACTATGCCCCCAAAATTGCTAGACTGTTCATTTCCTTTCTCCCACCTGTAGGTCCATATCCCAAAGAGATCAAAGAAAGAGGAAAATAATCTACATGTTCCAAAACATCAGTAGAAAAACTTTCTTTTAGGACAAAAAATTGGAAACCAAAGGGGGTGCCTATCAATCAGGGACTGGCTGAATACATTATGATATATGAATGTAATGGAATATTGTTGTATCATAACTCATGAAAGAAGGGCAGCTCCAAAAGAAAAGAATCAAAAACCAAGAAGAGTCAACTGGAAAATTTTTAAAAATACACGAAAAAGAACAGGAGGAGAGCCAGAAGGAAGCCTAGATGAGCAGGACAACTTTGAAAGCTGCATCTTGAGTTTCTTGTACACTTGCAAGAAAACGAGGTTCTTAGTTTCATCTCCAATCCTCCTTTTCTGTTCTACTTTGCATATTAAAATCCTTGCTTTATTTAGTGTTTAAAGTCAGAAGAAAAATAATACAATTTTTCAAAATGAAGTGTTTAAAAAAAACAATTTGAGGCAGCTATGTGGCGCAGTGAGTAGAACACTGGCCCTGGAGTCAGGAGGACCTGAGTTCAGATCTGACCTCAGACACTTGACACACTTACTAGCTGCGTGACCTTGGGCAAGTCACTTAACCCCAATTGCCCTGCCTTCCCCCTCCAAAAAAAAGAACTGTTAAAAAACAATTTTTTAAAAAACATCATGGGGACCTGGCTGAAAATCTCAACCCAAGACAATGGCCAATTCTTCTCTTTTCTGCAAGATAGTCATGTACTCTGGTTTCTCATTATATTTTCATAACATGGAAAATACCCATTCAAGCCAATCACAGGAGTCAGATACAACTTCTCTAGAAAAAACTAGGAAGCAAAACTCTTTTAAGAGGTTCACTGATCCTATGGGCCACACAGGATTGTGCCGGTAGTTTCACTCTCCCATCATCAGTACTTGCTTCTCTTCTCAGATATTCTTGGTGAACTACAAAAACACCCTAGCATTTTAGCAGGTTCCCTTTTTTACTCTGTATTTTTATTCGGTAGCCCATCCAATCTCTCCACCCCACTGTGGGAGAGTTATGGATGTTGGCTACCCCTGCCTTACAGACTAAAATATGAGCCATTCTAAGCTGCCCTGGGCCACAAGCAGTCTCATTATGAAGGTAGTGTCAGAAAAAGCAATAACTCTATTGTGATTGCCCACTTTATAGCACACACTCCTATTTGTCCAGTGCTCTAAGACTTACAGAGGCTTTTTCTGGCAACAATATAGAATGTCAGAGTTGGGAGAGATTTTACAACAGGGAAATATCAGAGCTAGGAGGGGCCTTAGAACAGAGAACGTCAGAGCTGGGAGGGGCCTTAGAACAGAGAATTTCAGAGTTGGGAGGGGTCTTAGAACAGGGAATATCAGAGCTTGGAGGGGCCTTAGAGCTGGGGTGTGCTGGAGCCAAGTTGAACCAACTCTAAGAAAGTCGAGTGTTAAATTTTCAGTGTGGGCAGTAATACTTCAGAATGGAATTATAAATCAGGGCTTGATTTATTGCTTTGCTGATTTTGTTGTTGACTTAAGAAAGTGATGGAGAAAAGGTTAATAATGAAGATTAAACTTAAAAGTGTGTTGTACATACTTTTTTGGGGGGTGGGGTTAGTTTTTAAACATTTACCAGCATACCCTTGGTGGATGTATCAGAGAAGGCTGCTGCATTTAAAGATTTCTCATAGTTGCAAGGTTTAATTGCTCTCCTCCTGACTTCTGATATGAAAAGACAAGGCTTTAGCCTGATTGAGAATCCTTTGAGAGCTCCTTTCTCTGAAGCTTCTGTCTCTTCATCTTCTCATTTGACTCTTGCCTTTTTTTCTGAGAACATCTAGCTCCTCATTTCTTATAGCACAATAATATTTCATCACAATCACATACCACAAATTGTTCAGCCATTCCCTAATTGATGAGCATCCCCTCAATTTCCAGTTCTTTGCCGCCAGAAAAGAGCTGCTATAAATATTTGGGCATAGTTCCAAATTGCTCTACAGAATGGTCGAATCAGTTCACAACTCCACCGCCAGTATCTTAGTGTCTCAGTTTTCCCACATCCCCTCTAACATTTGTCATTTTCTTTCTCTGTCCTATTAGCCAATCTAATAGGTATGAGGTAGGACGACAGTATTAATTTGCATTTCTCTGATCAGTAGTGATTTAGAGCACTTTTTCATATGACTATAGATAGCTTTGATTACTTCATCTGTTCATTTTTTTATCATTTGTTAATTGGGGGATATTTTCATAAATTTGACTCATTTCTCTATAGTTTTGAGAGATGAGGCCTTTATGAGAGAAACTTTCTTTGAATTTTTTTTTCATATTTATTTCGCTAACTGTATTTCCCTCCATCCTATTTTCCCCGTTTGTTCTATTCTCTCTCTCCTTTGACCCTCTCTCTCCTCAAAAATGTTATACTTCTGACTATTGCCTCTCCAATCCACCCTCTTATCCTCTTACCCACATACTTTCCTGTAGGGTAAGATAAATTTCTATACCCAATTGAGTGTGTATGTTTGCCCTCTTTGAGCCAATTCCAATGAGAATAAGGCTCCAGCATCCCTTGCCACTTCCCTCATCTTCCTCTCCACTGTGAAAGTTCTCTCTTGGGGGTGGAGTCAAGATGGTGGCTGTAAAGCAGGGACTACCGTGAGCTCCCCGCCAAGTCCCTCCAAAAACCTATAAAAAAAATGGCTCTGAACCAATTCTAGAACTGCAAAACCCACAAAGAGGCAGAGGGAAACAGGGCTCCAGCCCAGGACAGCCTGGATGGTCTCCGGGTAAAGTCTGTCCCACAGGGAGCTGGGAGCTGAGGGGAGAGGAGCTGAGTGGAGCAGACCCCAGCACGGGCAGTGCAGACCGACCAGACCGGGAACCAGGGGGAGTGTGCCCTAGCACCCTGAATGAGTGAGCTTTGGCATTTACCAGACCTCTCAACCCACAAACAGCAAAGACAACAGAGAAGGTTAGTGGGAAAAGCTGCTGGAGACAGGGAGTTTGCAGTTGGGCTACCACCCTGGGGCAGCAGAGGTGGGGCAGCTTTAGAACTACAGCTGCAGTTGCTTCTGGCCCCAGGCCCACCTGGTGGGAGGAATTAACTGGCTGATCAGAGCAGGAGTGAAGAGCCAGCTGAAGATCTAAGCCTAATCCTGGTTGGGGATTCTTGGGGAAGGAGGAGTGCTGGTGAGGCAGCGCATCCGCCCAAGCGTG